>JAOXYA010176012.1:0-20866 GCA_028565675.1 Sorex palustris | reverse complement strand
ACAACATAAAATACCCTTACTTACCAGCATGTGGGGCAGTCAGGATACTTAGGAAGAAAAGGGCAATCATAGCAGGAGAATAAAGGATGGGGCAATCCGGTTCACTGGAACAGCTTTCTGGGAGAGAATGGTGGAAAGTAACAAGTCTTCTTTCAGCTAAGTCATGATTTAAGAAACCATTGAGCACTTTATTCCATAAGGACGTGTGGTAAAAGACAAAGCCCTGAAAAGGTTTCTGTCACTAATTAACATTATGGCATTAAGGAGAATGTGTCTTTGAAACTCTTTTATGCATATTAAGGCAGAAACTGAGATTCTTGAGGACATATTTTGGGTATCATTTATGCATTCATTTATTTTATAGTCATTGATTTGGTGTTAGATATCTGATCAATGACCATAAATATTGTAAGACTCCAAGAATGTAAACTGAGGCAAACCCACCAATTACTTTCTGGCAGACTAGAAGAGAGGCAATTTAACAACTCCAATCTGTTTACACTCCATCTGTTTACTCTAGTTAATTGCATTTTAAATGACACGTACTTTGTAACACACCAGCATTCCCTTTGTACCAACATACTTAACATATAACTATGTTTGACAATGGCTTGATGGTGCTGCCAGTTAGTAACCAATGCTTTTCCTGCTGTGGCTCCATTTTTTCTCCCTTTTTGGCTTTTTAGCAAGTTGAATACTTTGCAATCCTATGAGCTGAAAAGAGATACTTTAGGGGCCAACGCCAGAAGTAGCAAGGAAGGATAGGGTTAGTCCAGTGCTCTGATCCTGAAATCCTTAGCTTTAAAGGCACCAACTATATTGAAGCAGTAAATCAAGTTGGGAAGAAGAAAAAGATAAATTTCAGAGAGATTTAGAAAACTTTTAGCTAACTGGAAATATAATACTCTAAAAACCATTAGATGGGTGGTTGTGTTTATTCTGTTTCAGTATGTATTTAGGACATATTAAAATGCAATCCTGTGTCATTGTGGTGTTCCCAATGGCACAGTGGCACCCCTGTGGGTGTGTATATGTTATATGCTCATATGCTCGGCAAACATTTTTTACTGAGGTGGTAAGATGGGGCCAAAACATATTCAGTGTTATACTTGTGGATTGGTGGAAGGTTTCCCCCCAAAAGAAAATACGTTTGACTATTAGAGTACTCTAATAGCAATAGCACAGCAGGCAGGATCTTTGCCTTGCACGCAGTCGACCCGCGTTTGATTCCTCTGCCCCTCTCGAAGAGCCTAGCAAGCTACCGAGAGTATCCTGCCAACACAGCAGAGTCTGGCAAGCTCCCCATGGTGTATTAGATATGCCAAAAATAGTAACAACAAATCTCACAATGGAGACATTACTGGTACTGCTCAAGCAAATTGATGAACAATGGGAGAATAGGGCTACAGTGCTAGTAGAGTACTCCATGAACCTGCTATTCTTTGGAGGTTCTAAACAGCTCATTGTCAAGGGCTTAGATCGAGACAGGAAGTGAAGAGTGATCTCCAGATCTCCGACGTAATCTCCAGATAGACATGGCATGCCCTGGAAACTTAAGGAAACACCAAAGGCATTTCCGAGGTCTCTATTGCTAATTTTTTTATTACTGACTTTTAAAAGTCAGTCTCTATTACTGACTTTTACTAACACAGGGCTGGCTCACTTTTCAAGTGAAACACTGTGGGTCACAAAGGTCCAGGAATTGCCAAGGCTGCCTTTGTTAAAAGACACCAAAAATAAAATAAATAAAAATTAAAAAAATAATTGTAGTGAAAGCATGTGATAAATTTCAATACCCATTCATAATTACAAAAAACTAATAAAATGGGAATATATGGAAAAAATAAGAAATAAATAGTTGAAGGAAAAAAACAAAACAAGACATCATTAGTGGCCATCATGGCAACCTCAGGCAACCCTGCAGGATACAGTGAGACCAGCTGGTTCATCTTAGGTCTTTGCTCCATGTGTCTTACACTAAACTGCCATGTAGATAATTATATCCAAAGCAAGCAACACAGCAACTATACAATGATGGTGATTTGGGCTCAAACTTTTGGAGGGAGGCTCTTGGGAATGGTTAATCCCTTACTAGGATGCCAGTGTTAGGGCAGTTGACTATCACCAGTTAAGAGCCAAGAAAAAGGAAATCCAGTGTTGCCCAGTGAGTGGCAGCATATGTTCAGGCCTGAGAAATGGTGAGGGAGACCCAAATCTCTGGACATGAACATCAGGGATCAGGGGGAATTGTACAAGGCTGAGACTGAGACAGCATCCTACTGGTCATGCCAGGTGACCTTGGGTGTGGAGCTGCTACAACCTGAAGGAGTTACCGCCCTTTCCTAATTTTCCCAGGAAAGCCTTGGGCTTGGAAGCCTCGAGAGGCCCTGGAGGAACGGTGCTCTGACTTCTCTTTGGAGTCTAGCTTCATCCGACTATGCTGACTACCAATTCTACTCAATGTAGGAATTGCCAGATATCTAGGTTTTTCTACCACTCTGCCTTGGGAAGAATTTGCATTGGGTGTAGTCTTTCACTTCTTGAGCTAAGCACTAAAGTTGAGTGTAACTCTGGTCAGTGAAATAATGGTGATTCCTCATTGAGTGTCATGAGAATTCAATGGGATAAGGCTTGAAAAGGTGAGCACCATGACTGGCAGGTACTTAGTGCTCAAGAAGGCTATCCCAAAGTAATAATTATTATATTTCCATGCCAGCTAGAAATGTACTTCTTTGATATGCTATGTAATAATGGGGAGAATTAGTGACACCTTGCCCCCAGGGCTGCAGGACCCTCATGGATACTGGAGGTGAATTTTTCCCCAGGCAAATTTACCTAGTGTTGTTTCTCTATCATAGCATCCCTTCACACAAGAGCTCAGATTGCTTTTGGCTTCTAGCTATGTCCTTAAATTGTGTCTGGGTCTTGGACTCCCGTCTTGAAAGCATCCTCCTTTTCTATCCTTCTCTTCCTTTATCCACATCTCCCTCCATATATCCACCTTTTCCTTTGTCCCTGTTTCCTGTGCTCATTCTCTCCCATTCTTCTCTTTCTCCATTCCCTCATAACCATTTTCCCTTCTTCCCAATACACTCCCTCCTGCTGGCTCCCCACCATCAGGAAAAGGAGCACCTACCGTGGTGGTCCCACTTCAAAGCAGGTGGATGGATGCAGCTCGGCTTTGAACGAGATGGAGAGTGTGTTTTTATACCCTGGGGACAGACCCTTGGTCACATGTTCTTCCTCCCCCTCTCCTCAAAAGTTCAGTCTTTTACAAAGGCTATTGGGGGTGGGGGTCTGCCTCTGAAGGGGAGGAGGCAGCCTCATGCTATGGCTTGATGCAGGGGAAGACCCCATATGAAGAGGCTCCACCTTGAGCTTCAAAAGAGACCCAGGCTTTAATTAGAGAACAATGACTTCTCTATTCCATGACCACCAAGTCACCTCAGATACTCAGAGGCCCAGGGATTATGTCTCAGGTCATTGGGTGGAGAGTGGGGGTTGCTCTGGGGATGAAAGACTGATGAAAGCGGGGGAAGGGGGCTCCCACAAGGAAAAAAGGACTGGCTTTGTCTTGTCCAATTAGTTCTTTAGCAAGGGAATTTCTAGAGTACCCTTCTTATAGGTATCTGGCCTCAGGTCTTGGAATCTGATACCTCTTTCCTTTATGGGCTTCCACCCAAGATGTGAGGTAGCCTTGCTTGAATATCAAATATCCTAGACCCTGGTACCAGGCCAGCAGACTCATCAGCAAGGAGACCTGGAGCCTGTCACTATTCCGCTATGGCTCCTACATCCACCCATGGAGGATGATACCTGGACTGTGAGTGAGCCCAAGTAAAGGGTGTGGCATGGCAGCAGAGGCTCCTCATATCCTTATAGCTTTACATTACTTTATTTCCCCCTGATGATTTGTTTCTTGTGCATTATTATTATTATTATCATTTTGATCTTTGGATCACACCCGGCGATGCACAAGGGTTACTCCTGGCTCTGCACTCAGGAATTATTCCTGGCGGTGCTCGGGGGGCCATATGGGATGCTGGGAATCGAACCCGGGTCGGCCGCGTGCCAGGAAAATGCCCTACCCACTGTTCTATCGCTCCAGCCCCGCCTGTGCATATTTTAGCCAGCAGAATTAACATTTATTGAAGCCTGTGAGGTACCACAAAGGATTTCATAGGATTTTGTGACTTCCTTCATGGCTGCTCTTGCCAGAATGCAGGATGGAGCATGACTTCATTTTACAGATGAGACAAATAATATCATGAGGTTGAGACATTTTCCTAATCTAATGTGGAGTGTGACTGCGGTTGGTTTTCAGCTTAGTCTGTGGGTTTACTTCTTTATTACCATGTGACACATCTTGTCAAATGATGGCATCTGGGGAGATCTGAACCTCTACAGAATTCAGGGTAGGGGCTTCTTGATGCCTGGACGATTTTGGTTACAGATCATTGCTTGTGATTCAGCATCTCATATGTGTATAGGAATGAAACTCATCTTTTTTCTCTAGTATTAAAATTACTGAGTAAACAGGGATGTGTGATTGTGTGGCTCAGGTGGTAAAAGTTCCTCTTTTGCAAATCTCCAGAGCACAACTCCTGCTTAATGCTAAGGCACCCAGAAAAACCTCCAAAATATATTTCTGGCCATATAATGGTTACTAAAATAAGATTAATTTTCTTCTCAAAGTCTACAGCTGGATATCTCAACCTTAATACTGTAGATATTTGGGGCTAAATGTTTCCCCCCTCCACCATTTGCCCTCTTCTTTGTAGTTTTTGTTGATGATCTTGTTGTAATAGCTGGGAGTCACTCACACTCTTGGCTGTGGTCCTAGCACATTTAGTCACAATCATTGTTAAGGATAATACATTAGGTTGTTCTGCTTGCACACCTAAAAAGTAGCTTTTCATTGTGGGGAATGTCCTGTGAATTACAGGGTATTTATCAGCAGCTATTTCTTCAAGCAGCAGGGGTAAATAGCCGACCCCTACGCATTACTGCAAAAAACAAAATTCTAGGCATTACCTCATGTCCCTAGAGGGGGTTCATATCTCCCGGACTGAGAAACACTGGTTTATACTATCCCTGGAACTTTGGACTTTTCCTTCTATGTTGTTAGAATAGGAAGAGATAATGTTTCCTGAGAACTTAGGCATAATCGGGGAAAAGGAGGGATTGTGTGAAAGTTTAAAATTACAGGTTATATTATGATAACACTAGGTTCCCTAACACACAGAGACCCACAACACAAATGCACCTGTTCAAAAGTAAGTCACATGCACACACAAGCTCACGGAAGTGAATGATGGGACTATAAATATAAACACAAAGTCCTTCCCCCAAACATTATCTCCCACTCTTGTCTTTGTCCCCTTCCTCTTCTCCTTCCTGGTATCTCTTTATTTCTCTCCCCCCACCCTTTTATCCTCCCCTCTCTCCCTCCCTTCTCCACCAATTTATCTTGACTTGTATTAAATAGACAGATGCACACTGTGTATTTAAAATCTCAAGAATATCCTGTTTAATAACATCATATGTGTTAGTTGCCTTCATCAGCTAGAAGCAACAACAGTCCTTCTCTTTGACTATGAACAATGGTGGTTACAGATGCACAAATTAGGAGAAACTCCAGTGTCAGAGTATTCCTGGTCAGCTTGGCAAATTAGAAGTTTCTATGCATTTGCCCCAAAACCATAACAGCAGGTATTTGTGAGCTTAAAGTTTGCATAGATTTAGGGGGAAGTTTAGGCCACACCCAGCAATGTTCAGAAGTTATCCATTGCTATGGTTGAATAATCTTTGAGAGAAATTGGATGTGACTTTCTTTTGGTTATGGGTTCCGTTTGTTGTCTCCCTAAAGTTCCAAGTTTAAATCTTTCAGGGACTGACAAGGTTTTAGTGCCTATACTGGGCTTTTCATGTTAGTGAGCCCCTTCACATCCTCTCATCTCATAAATGCTTCAGATACGACAGCACTTTCACAAACACAGCTATCAGTTCTGTGACATTATAGTAACCTCTGTCATTTGGTCTTCTATATTCAATACTGACACAGATTCACAGGAGAGCAAGAAATGACGTTTCCAAACATAATTGCTTTCAATCTATTGATGATCTAGCCATATTCTGGTGAATTCTGAAAATGCAGCATACTTGGACCAAGAATCAGAGTGATGTCACCCTACTTTTTGTTAGGGTACCATTTCATAACAGGGCCTCAAATAGACTTGCAGATATTCTCAAGGCACTTTTGTTTTAAGGCTGAAAAAAAAAAGGAAAGAAAACTGAAGGAACCAAGAAATGTTACAGAAACGGGCCCTATGTGGTGTAATCACTAAACTAAAACTTTATTATTGTTTCTGCTATAATTAAAATGGTCGCCTGATCAGCACTACTTAGGTCATCTACTTAAGAAACCTTTGTTAGGAGGCTGGAGTGATAGCACAGTGGTAGAGCGTTTGCCTTGCGCACAGCCAGCTCGGCCTAGCCGGGTTCAATTCCTCTGCCCCTCCAGCAAGCTACTGAGAGTATCTTGTCTGCATGGCAAAGCCTGGCAAGCTACCTGGAACGTATTTGATATGCCAGACACAGTAACAACAAGTCTCATGATGGAGACGTTACTGGACCCACTCGAGCAAATAGATGAACAATGGGAAGACAGTGCAGTGCAGTAAAGTTATTATGAAATATCAATAGTCACTTGGCTTTTAATCTAGTATAACTTTCTTGTTCTAACTCCTGTCTGCTACAAATGTTATTTTGTATAGTTTCTCGGTTTCTTTATATCTGCTAGATTGAATAATGTCACTGCCCAATTCAAATGAAATTTCATTCAAATAAACTTAATATCTTTATATGTCTCTGTTTATCTTTTAGCAGTAGGAAAATTTTTTAATGTTAATTTAATTTAATTTTTTTTTTGCCTTTTGGGTCATACCCGGCGATGCACAAGTGTTACTCCTGGCTTTGCACTCAGGAATTACTCCTGGCAGTGCTCAGGGGTCCATATGGAGTGCTGGGAATTAAACCCAGGTCAGCCGCATGCAAGACAAACACCTTACCCGCTGTACTATCACTCCAGACTGAGGAAACATTTTGGAGACATAAACTGACTAATGACTTATTATTGGGTCAGTGGATTCCAGATGGCAATTATGTGGCAATGCACTGGATAAGGAGTTATCGGGGTCAATGAGAATTAAAACTACTCTAAACTCACAATATGTTGCTTAATAATGCAAATATGATTAGTGCAGATATTTAATTACATTATATTGTTATAGGCTGGAGCGATAGCACAGCGTTTGCCTTGCAAGTGGCCAACATAGCTGACCCTTGTTTGATTCCTCTGCCCCTCTCAGAGAGCCCAGCAAGCTACCAAGAGTATCTCCCATGCACGGCAAAGCCTGGCAAGCTACCCAGGATGTATTTGATATGCCAAACACAGTAACAAGTCTCACAATGTTACTGGGCCTGTTCAAGCAAATCAATGAACAACAGGAGGACAGTGACCGATATTGTTATATTAAATTATAGGTAGTTTGTAAGATTTTCTATTTAACTTGCTCAACCCATTGCAATTTAGAGGAATTTCTATTTTTGATGACTGAACTCTCTGTGACACCACTCTAAATATTTATCCTTTGTGATACAGAATCAATGATAAAAAAGAGAAGACAAAAGTGTGTGATACATTTTTGTAAGAAATAACCATGCTGTTTTTAAGAGGAAAAGCATAGAGGCAAAAGAAAAGCAAGAGTAGGTTGTGAGAAAGAAAAGGATGCAGAAAGACTTTGTAGAGTTATTGAATGATAAATTGAGGGGGAAAACACAGATACTGTGAGATGACGTGCTTTGAGAGTAATAGATAATAGAAAACAATAAAAAGCTATTTATAAGAAATATTCTCATGAATTCCATACAATGCCCCTTAGGAGCCACAAGAAAAGATGGTGGTTAACCTGTTGTATAAATGTAAAGCATTGCCAAGACTGGGCCAAAAAAGTACAACACTTAATTTTGGACTACACTACAAAGGCATTTATACAGAGTTCATAATAATTCCATGATTTGCAGAAGGCCAGAGTGCCTTGGCCAAATAGACTAAGTAGGTAGCACAATAAAATTGAGCAAACTGTAAGTTTTGGCATGGGACAGACTGGATCAACCACTGTTGTCTGTCTGCAGGAGTGGGAGAAAAAGAAAGATATCTGGTATAAAATAACAAATGGGGTCAAGCAAAGAGGGAAAAACACACCCTCTTCTGGACCCTCTTGCCTTCTTTTTCTTCGATAAGCGGAAAATAATTTGCTTTGTGAAGAATTTGTGTAGCACTGTAGCACTGTCCTGTAGTACTGTCCTCCTGTCGCTAATCAATTTGCTTGAGCGGGCACCATTGTGTAACGTCTCCATTGTGAGACTTGTTGTTACTGTTTTTGACATGTAGAATATGCCACAGGGAGCTTGCCAGGCTCTGCTGTGTGGGCGGGATACTCTCGGTAGCTTGCAAGGCTCTCAAAGAGGGATGGAGGAATTGAACCCAGGTCGGCTGCATGCAAGGCAATCACTCTACCCACTGTGCTATCACTCCAGCCCAGGAATTTGAGTATTTATATAAATTTGTCTGTGATTTAATTGTTTTTTAGGGTTTTTCTTAATAGGAACTCAGAAAGTTTAGATACTTGCTGGAGATTATATTGTAAGCAACTGTGCTAGGTCAGGCTGAATACAGCTTTTCCCCTCCTAGATCTCGTCTTAATATTAAACTTTTAAGTAAAGTGTAGATAGACATATTATATACTTTTTGGAATTAGTTATAATTTTGTGATATACCCCTGAATTATAATTGCATAATTATAAAAGTGTACCTATAGTCCTCTTGATAAGGAAGCAAAATCATTCAGAGTTCTAGATCCCTGTCCTAAGATGCACCAATTTCTAATTCCCAGTATGGGAAAGCCATATATACTTACTGCGGGAGTGCGACAACCTTTGAACTTTCTGACAGACATGTGTTGCATTCTTCAGGAACCAGGAATAGTACTCAAGACAGTATCTACAGTTTTAAGTCAGAGTTGAGAACACATGTTACCCTGTGATGGCTATTAAAAGACAAATTGAAGATTTAAAGTCACAATAGTCAGTTATTCACAGAAAAAGATACCCTATCTTTATCATTATATGATGGAGGGAGTTAGAAGGTGAGGATGAGTAGGAAACAACTGAGACTTTGGAATCAGGAGAACTTATTTTTTAGTTCTAAAATCGTTTTTTATAAGCTGTATGAGTTCAGGTTGGCAACTTAATCATGTTTTTTTTTGTTTTCATATGTAAACACAATATAGAAATAGAACCTTAGATTATTGTGACAATGATTCAGTGTGAGGATTATAATAGGTGTTCAACAAATGATGGTATACACATTTATTAATTGTGTGTGTGTAGGAACCAGTGAGAGCTCAATTTTGTTATAGTTGGCAGTGGAGCACCAACTACATAAAGCATTAGTCTGTTGTTGACTAGTGGCTTCAGGGACAGCTTCAAAGGACTGCCGTGAAAAACACAGTGTTTAGTGTGGATGTCACAGGTTCTGTTGGAACTCTGGGAATTTACTTTCCTTTCAAGCCCACATTGCATACATAAGGAGACTTGACTAAATATTCTCTGATTTCTCTTCTATTTTCATCATTCAATGATTCTGGCAAGTTCTGGGTGCTTTAACTGCTCCAAGTGGAGATAAATATTGAGATTTCTGTTCCATGACCCCGAATTTTTAGGACACTGTAAAAACAAAAGAAACTGAAACCCAAAGAGGACCTGATTTTCCCAAGAACACACTGCTTTCTGGTGAAAGGATTGATCCAGGTGATCCAGTGACCAGATGATCCACTCCATGCCAGAACACAGTCCTCTCAATTAGCAATTTTGCCAGAATGAGTCAGGACACAGTTATGAAAACAAGAACCCAGGTATTTCTAAAGGACATTAAAAATTTGTAATTACAGTGACCAGAGAGATAGTTCAGGGGTTTATGAGCATGCTTTGTATGGGGTGAGTCATGGATTCAACTCTCAGTACCACATGGTACTGAGTATCCTGGAGATTCAGTCTTAGAAGTCCCCAAACCACAAGCTAGAGTATAATTCTGGAGGGTGCTGAGCACTACTGGCATAGCTGGTGATCCCCAGCACTGAAAAAACTAAGCAGCATCACATTCTTGAGCTCTAGCACTGAATTGCTGACCTAGTTAGCCACTGCTGTGGTTCCAGTACTTCCTGAGCACAGCTAGAAAAGCCATAAATACATAAATGTAAAAGAAAATATCAGGGAAAATACTGTTCAAAGTAGGAAGGAACGGAGAAAAGCCCCTGGTTCTATCCTTGACTTCTAAATAATCTCTTGCCAATATCTTCGATCGGATAGTCTAGCAGGAAGCTGGCTGGCAAGGTTTTCTGGGATAGGTGGAAGAATGGACCTATCAGCTTCAGTGCCTTCTAGAGAAAGAGCAGGGAGTCAGTCTGATAATGGAGTGGAGTAATGAACCAGCAAGGCAGTGTCTGCTGTGGAACATACTCTCCAAGTGAATCTCAAATCACACCAAAAAAAAAAAAAGATGATGTTAAGTTTGATAAGCCAATGACATAGCCACTAAAGATTTTGTTGTCACTGTTACAAAATATCAAATATGGTGAAGGTGGGAGTCATATTTAGCTGTGAGAATGGATGAGAAATCATTGCATCAACATCCACTACTGTACATGTACCAGAAACTACTGAATGTGGTTTTATAGGCATCATTATGCAGGAATAATTAGATAAAATATTCCCTTTTCTTTCAATTCACTCTCACAACATTATAGTAGTAAGGCAAGAAGGATGTCACCCTTCTCGTTGGTCCTGGGATTCAGTAACATGTGGCCAGTAATTTAGGCAGAATTATATCCACTTCACAGATAAACAAACTGAAGTTCAAAGAATTTTTTTTATTAGCAAGTCCATATAGCTTGCAAAAGGAAGAACCTAAAGTTAGAGCTCATTCTGCTTAGTTTCAGCCTCAATTTCCATAGTAGGACATTAGTTGCCCACTATTTTGGAAAATTTCTATGACCTAATCCAAATGCTCCTCAAATAACTTGACAATGTGACTTTTCGTAACAAGAAAACTTTTCAAAAATTTTTCAGTCACCAAGGATATCAAACTAATCTGGGGATTCTATTTGTTCAGAATAAGGAGGGAATGGAAAGATGAGTGAACAGCTAAAACCTATGGGAAAAGTCAACACTCATTTACAAGAGGTAACTGAGTGGTAGAAAAATCAGTTTTCTTGCATAGAAAACTGCTTTTTTTTTCACTGCTATAATAAACACCTCAGAGGTTTTTCTTATTTTTGGGTCACACCCAGCGATGCTCAGGGATTACTCCTGGCTCTGCACTACAGGAATTACTCCTGGCAGTGCTGGGGAGACCATATGGGATGCTGAGGATTGAACCCAGATCTACTGCATGCAAGGCAAATGCCCGACCTGCTGTATTATCACTCCAGCCTCACGCCTCAGAGGTCTTAAAGTGTTTTAGGCACATTCTGCATCACAGAATTTTGCCTTGTGGTATCTTTCCATTTTCTACCTGGAAAACTTTTTCCTCCATGAAACCCTACTGGTAATTTCCCCTGGGGTCCCAGCGGACCTGGTACTCAGGGTTTGATAAAGCACTTCTCAGTCTATTTTGTATTTATCTCTTTACGTGACCAAATTTTCTACTAAATCCTCTTCTTTGTGCTTCTCTTTTGTTTCTTTGTATGGGGGCCACACCCAGTGGGGCTCAGGTCAGACTACTGGCTCTGCACTCAGGGATCACTCCTGGAGGGCTTGGGGAATCATATTGATTGCCACATGCAATGCAAGTTCCTTACTAGCTATATTATCACTACAGTCCAATTCCCTCATGTTTGTTTGTTTTAATAACAGGGCTGTCTTAATCAACAAATCTGTTAGTAATACCAGATTTTCAATCTGCTACACACCTTATCTTTAAATTTTCCTATATTTAATTTTAAAATGTAATTACAAAACATTTTAGTATTAAGTTAAAATGCAATTACAAAACATTTTAGTATTAAATTAAAATGCAAGGAAAAGAAGGGGTAAGGTCATAATTACAATGTCTAATTTCTCTAAATTTAAACTTAAAACACTTTTTTTTCTGGAGACTTCTTCCTTGATATTGATTTTCCCAGTCAATATTTGAAATGTAGATTTTTAAATGTCGTTTTCTTTCCAAATCTATAAGACTATAAGAGTTTGCCTGCATGCATAAATTAGTTCTGTCACGTTATATTTTTAATTTGCACGTGTGACCATTTATTCTACCTAACTCTGAAATTAGCTCAGCATAGCCAATACATAACTGAAGCTCAACATTTGTTTAAGTGAAGAATTCATAAGTAAATTAATCAGAGGTCTAAATGTTTACTGATTCTGCAAGAAAGTACTGTAAAACATTTTCCTTTCCTCAGAATCATGCTCTGTCATGGAGATATGCCCTTCCTTCTTTGCTAATGCCTGGCTTGCTGGTTTTAGTTCTTTCCTTCTCTGAGTTGAGGGAGCATCACACTATTGAGGAATATGAAATCAATCCCCCAAAGGAATAATGATAAAAAACTGAAAACCAAGATTTGAGGCTTGGAACCAGTAGATAGTGGATATGTGAAAAGCTGAATGATCATTTGTTGACTTTGACAACAACAAATTGAAGATCTGAGACCACTGGAGCAAAAGTACTCATCAGTGTTGGTTGGCCCTGGTTTATAGACTATATTAAATTTTAGAAGAAAAGAAAGCATGTGAGCATTCAGGTCAGGAAAATGTCTATGTCTAGACTTAATTAAGAGAAAACTGGGTCTTCCCTCTAATTTTCTTTTCACAACCTTCTCATTTTGCAAGAAAATGATTATTAGGGATTTATGAAAGAAATGGAATTTAAATTGACACATCTTTTGATATTTGTCTTCTAGAAAATCTCACCATCTTAAGGACATCTGGGTTCAGGATCCATTCCAACTCCTCTTACTAAAAATTACCCTAGATGAGATATCACTCAGTTCAACCCAACTCAGTTTCATTTGGTTGCACTCACTGTAGACCTTGCTCTTGCTTCTGGGAATCCAGAATTGAATGAAGTACCAAGTTGGCTTTCAAGAATATAAGGACACATAAAGAGCCTATTGAAGAGTTTGTTCCTTAATGAATCCTGTCACCAGTCTGTGGATACAAGATCCACCCCACTTGAATCCTGAATATAAGCCTTGCAAAATAAAAAACATGCAAATACTTTGCAATAAAAAAGTAGTAATTCACCATAGTTACCTCATGGCCTCCATTCTAGTGCTCCCCTTGTGTTTCATGCAGAGGCATTGCTGAAAATAGCGGCACAGTTCCATCAGGCAGGGTTTGAACTTCTGAGTGGCCAGAGGAAGGGGGGAGGCTGTGACAGTCCCTTCTTTGAGAAGAGGTTGAGGACACCCTAGAAAAGGTAATTCCAGACCATTAAAATCAACAAGCTTCTAGCAAGTATCTTATTTGTTAGATACTATACTACGTAAATACAGCCTCATCCCTGAGCTCAGGTCACTCTCAAGCAGACAGATAAACCCAGCGTTGCTTCACAATTGCTTGATTAATCACTATGGGAGTTCAAGAGATAGATGAAGAAAAGATAGTTTTACAGTTCCTGAAGAAAATCAGAGATGGATTCATAAAGGAGAAAGTATTCACTGGGATCCCAAACATTTCACCCAAATATTTTGGATGGTGGCATTTCCACTAGAAGAGAATAAGGGCTGACTCTGCATCATGCAAAAGACTGATGGGAAAATGGAGAATAATTTTGTACCACAAAAAAGCAGTATGCGTGTGTGTGTGTGTGTGTGTGCGCACATATATGAGCAGGCACATGTGCACAACTGGGCATACGTGTTTTGTGTATGCATGAATATTGCATATGTATGTGCACACATGGATATATGCGTTTGCTTGTGCTTATGGGGATTATATGTGTGTGTTTTTGCATGTGTGTGACTGTGTACATATGCAAAGGTATGTGTCACCATAAGGTTACTTGAAGACTAAATTAGACCATTTATATATAAAACATTGAAAATTTCCTGTCATGGAATAAGCAATATTAAGGCTATGTATATTTTTATTATTAAAAATATATTGTGCAGCCACTTTATGATAGACCCTGCTAATAGAAACCAAGAATAAAATAATATATAAGAAGGAATAAAATATTTCCCTGTGAGTTCACTTTCTATGGACTTGATTAGGAGATTAATAATCTTCCAGCAAAGAATCACTAGTCACTATGATGAAAAATGATTTAAAATCAATAAATAGCAGAAAAAACATTGTGCTTGCCTGGTGCAGTTCTGCATGCAGTCTAGCTGATTCAGTGGGTATTATCTAGTTACATAGGGTTTCACCTTTATTTGTTTTACTGACTTTGTGATTTTATAATTATGAAAGAATAAGGGCTAGCTGCTAGTAATACAACTAGTTTTTATTTTATTCAAAAGACATATACTCTCCATAAATATACAATATTCCCCAAAGAATAGTAAAGAAGTTGGGGCCAGAGAGAAAGGACAGGGGTTAAGGTGTTTGCCATGTATAATGCTGACCTGGCTCTGCGTATGGTCCCCTGAGCACCTGACAGAGTGATCCCTGAGCACAGAACCATGGTATCCCTGAGAACTGCTAGATTTAACACACAAAAAAGCAAACAAAACAAAGAATAGTAGTGGAACTTAAAGTTTTAAATGATACCATTCGCTTTTTAGGTCTTTTTTGGGTGGTTATATGGTTCTGGGATGGAAACTTTGGTGCTGGAAATAGTAATATGAAACAATCTTGACTAAGAACAATGCAAACAATGCCAGTTTGTCTAATAAAGGTGTGCAAATGATCTCTGTTCAATAGATGGGAAGAAGTTTCTGCTGTAGGGTCTGTCTGTCTGTCTGTTCTCCTGTTGTTCATCGATTTGCTCAAGTGGGCCCAGTAATGTCTCCATTGTGAGACTTGTTGTTACTGTGTTTGTCATATAGAATACATCATGGGTAGCTTGCCAAGCTTTGCCGTGCGGGTGATACTCTTGGTAGTTTGCTGGACTCTCCGAGAGGGGCGGAGGAATCGAACTCGGTTCAACCAGGTCAGCCACTTGCAAATGCCCTACCGCTGTGCTATCTATTGTTCTAGCCCATGTGCTGTAGGGTATCAAATAGAAAATTCATTTCCAAATTCATATGACAAACTATATATAAATGCTTTCTTAAATTCTCCATTGCATCAGTCTTAATACATTTCTAGTTTCTTCATAAATTAATTTTCTGAGTAAATTCTTTGATATGTTTATTTCATATTTTGAGAGTTTCTATCACCCAAAATAATGATATCTATATATATTTATTTATGAAAGGGTAAAAATGGTCTCTTAAGGGCTAGAGGAAGATATATCAAAACCCATAGAAATAAAAAGTATTTTAATTTTTATCTTTCACCAACTAGAGCAGCAACACCCCTAGAGTATTCATCAAGTTTTATAACTATGCATGACCTTTTTCCTTTAATGTGTTTTTATTGAGCACTTGCTCTGTATAAGGCACTATCTTTTTTCTCTGACTTTTTTTTTATTTAGTTCTCATAAAATCACATGCAGTAGATATCCAAGTTGTTAGTCTATAGAAGAGAATATGGAGGGTCTGTGAATTAATGAGTTATACATAGGCAGTGAATTATCACACTTCACTTTGTTACTGACTGCTGGTAACATTTCTAGTGTATCCACATTAGGAACCCACACTCTCTTCCTTTACCAACTTCCCCATTCTTCTCCACCTTCTCCACCTTAGTTAACTCAGCTGACCAAAGCTGGGCATTATGTTTGGTTCTCTTCTGGGCCTCACTCTACCATCATCACATTCTGTTTGTCTTCCAAATACTGTCTGTTTCCCATTTTGCACCCATCTCCTAGTTTCTGGCTGTCACTAGTATGACAATAGACTCTGCTTTATTTGTCCATCCCCAATCTTATTTTTCTCTTTGCTTTTCAGCCAAAATAAACTGTCTGCAACACAAATTTAATGACATTGTTCCCATGTCTCAAAGAGATTCATACCCCTTGATGTGGAGTTGAACCTCAGTTCTCATCACTCTCCCTTCTGCACCAGAATTCCAACTCTAAAGGCTATTTCTTAGTCACTGGGAAACAGTTATCTGATTCCTCAGTGTCTTGGTTGAATTTGCACCTTTGTTGGGAATGTATATTTCTAAAGGTGAACATTCAGCTTCCACTTTCTCAGTCAATAATGTCCTCGAGTGATGCCTTCGATATATCATCTCTTCCTCTCTGCATGCCCATAGCATGTACTGGTTTTGTTCTTAATAACATTACCACATTTTCCTTCAAATTACAATTATTTTATACATATGAATATTCATGTGGCAGTAACATAGAAAGGTGAGATGAGCACAGATTCTGAAATTAGACTGATCTGGATTGAAAATTTACTTTTATTTGTCCTGTATGACTCACTAAAATTGTTTAATGAATATGGCATTCCTTACTTAGCAAAATTGGTATTGTGAAGACAATATAAAAATAAATACAAAGCAGCACCTTGAATGTAGTAGGAGCTGAATAAATATCCATGAAGTATATGAATGAGTGAGTGAATGTTGGAAACGTTGAGCTATGATATTTTTGGTGAATGTACAAAATCATTTACTGGTATATATGAGAAGTGTTTTATTTTACTATAATACTTATTATTGGATGGGTGGATGGAGGTGTATAGATCTAAATAGAGCTTGATATAAATATAAATTAAAATATAGACTCAACTTGGTTTTTAAAGCTCAGTCTGACAACTGCTCATTTGCACCACCAGTGTTTCTTTAGAATCTTTGGTGCAGGGTTGGGGTGGGGTGAGGGTTATAATTTCCTTTCTTAGCATAATCACATCTTTGTGTCTTAAAAGCCAGTCACCATTCAAAGCTAAAACAAATCTTAGTTCATATGAAAAAGAAAACTGTGTAGGTTCCAGGAATTTAATCATACCTGTTGATATATGATTGGATGACTTGGGAACACTCAGAAAACTAGTATAGAATGGCATCCAAGAGTTGAAGGAGCCTGAGCCTTATCCAAATCTGAAAGATTCACTTTATATCAGCTTCTTCTTTATGGAAACTGGCTCAGCAGAAATAAGGAGAGTGAGTCATACAGAACCTGGGGAAATTTCTCCTTACAGAAATGTGAAGTGCTGAAAATTATTCAAGATTTCAAAAGAGTCAGCGACAAGCCCAGAAAATTTTCTGCCCAAGAATTCCTTAAGCATGAAATCTACCGGGTAGGAAGGCAATGTCCTCAAAAAAAAAAAAAAGAATCAAAGTAGAACACTCAGTGAATAAGGATTGAATTTTGTAGGCATCCTTTTTTTCTTCCTTTGTCTCTGCTAGCAAACATGCTCAGTATAAATATAGAGTAAATGGACAAGATGAGGCTTATACATAAAGGAAATATCACTCAGCTACAAAAAAAGGTGAAGTCTTGCCATTCGGGACATGAAAGAATCTTTCGCTTTTGCTAAGTGAAACTTTTCAGACGCAGAATGACGGACTGGATGTGTTCATATATATGTATAAGATGAAGAAGCAAAGCAAATGAACAAAGAAACACTCACGCTATTTAAACATAAATGGTAGTGACCATGAGAGAAGGAAACAGGGGGTAGATCAAGGATGACAGATGAAAACCAGTTATTGATAGTATACTATAATGTAATATTATACTCACCATCAATGAATGTTAAATTACAAATCCTCATACCTAAAACATGCAATGTTTTAATCTGGCAGACAAGTATCAAAACCTCATGGAAAGGTGAGTGGAAACATCTTAGTGTACAAGATAATGTATTTTACTCTGATTTTGCTTTATAGTGAATAAACTGAATTCTGGTTGTTAAATGCTGGAGTAAAGAGTAGAACTATGAGTTCCAGCAGCTTTGGATCTAAATTTTCTGAGCAATCCTCTTTATATTTCACATACAAATACCACTTTAGTGACGAGTCATTGGTACCTACGTGAAACTTGATGGGGCACTGGGACTTGGGCTGCCTCTTCTTCGGGGTTATAGGGCCAAGCTGTAGGAAGGTCACATGCAAGGGGCAAGAATGGTCACTCAAAGATTAAAACAAAACCAAAATGACTTGTGCACAGACTAGGGAAGTGTAGGACAAAAAAACAAATAGTTCTAGATATCTCCTGTATTTTCCTGCTTGAACCAGTAGAGCACATCAATTAGTTTAGCCAGCCTACAACCCTCCCCCGCCTTCACCAGGCCCCCGCTCCCAGCCCCTGCAGCATACTTCCTGCCTGTGGCATTGGGATTCTCTTTCCAAGGCCCAATCTTACCTGTCTGTGAAGATTTGGGGGCTGGTGCTTTGGTTGGACTGAGTGTCTGTGTGCTGGCAGTGAAAGTTCCTGGGATAAGATAAGAGGTATGTGAGCTCGAGTACTGATTTTGCCTATTCCCATGCAGGTAAACAATCTACCAAGCTTGCTATATCATCTAATGTTAGCTATTTAATTTTTTTTTTTTTTTGCTTTTTGGGTCACACCTGGCGATGCTCAGGGGTTAACCTGGCTCATGCACTCAGGAATCACTCCTGGTGGTGCTCGGAGGACCATATGGAATGCTGGGAATCGAACCTGTGTTGGCCATGTTGGCTGCGTGCAAGGCAAACGCCCTACCCGCTATGCTATTGCGCCAGCCCCAGCTATTTAATTATTAATTAATTTACTCTCTCTCTCTCTCTCTCTCTCTCTCTCTCTCTCTCTCTGTTGTTAACGTGATGACTTGGAGGGGTCACCAGTTGTAGTGCTCTCTGGTGTTCTCACTGTACACTTTCACTAAATATCTTCTAAATGTGTTCAGTGAATATTTTTACTGATTCTCACAGGAACCGGAGAATAACACAGACCCATGAGGAGAATCTGGTCCAGAGGGAAGAAAGATCAATTTCATAGACACGATGATAAGTGGTGCTATCCACAGATCTGAGTATGGACACAGCCTCTCATTGCACGGATCAGGAAAATGGTTTTAAAAACAAGCCTTTAATTTTCATTGTCTCTTATATTGTGTGCATATTATTCACACACACATCAATACATATACAAACATCATGCAGTTGGAATCATACTTGTAAATTTTTCTCCTGCCTCTCAGAACTCAGACTTTCTTTATGTCATGGCAATGCAATGTGTGATCATTGTCATGTGTAGTGAGTGAAATCATATTAATACTGTGCCAAAAAAAAAGAAGTGAAACCATCTAGAGTGAGTGAAAAGTATCTGCTTGGAAGAGTCACCTGCTTTTAACATTCAGTCAAGGGAAAACAGGGGACACTGGAAAGGGAGTTCATAAAAGTGACAGGTGATGGGAGGGGGTGTTGTTCATTCAGCTATTCATTCAAAAGTGGGGAGACAAAGGGTAGAGTAAAGAAGAGGAGCAAGAGAGGTTTCTTTGCAATCACTAAGCATATTTTATTATATTGATATCTGCGATTTTATACTCCAAAGACCAAGAAAGTTTTGACAAAGAGACAGCACAAAATTCAGTTGTCCTGGGGAACATGAGGGTGAGCACCTTCTCTCTTACCTGAGACTGGACTGGGCTGGGCTGAGTTGTCAAGTATGGCCACTGTCACAGCCGAAAGTTCAGAACTGGTCCTGATGCTGGAGGTTTTCTCAGCCTCTGCAGAAGATGTTAGCATAGAGGGCCCCAGAACGATTGCTAGGAAGGTTCTCAAGGGTTCTCAAGGTCTTTTCTCATGGTATGAGCCCAGAGCCCAGGTAATGCATACCGTCTGTCACATGTGGAGATCTAATCACCTTTTGGTGGGTGTGCAAGAGATTACAACAGAGCATATATGCTTGCAAGTTTTGACTCAGTTTGATCATTCAGTGCTAGGGAGAACTTAGGGTCCTATTCATGAAAGACATTCACCCTGACCACTGAGGTAACTCCCTGGCCATAAGTTGTAGTTTACTTCAAATCAGGATAGGCATATCTTCAGCATCATTAGTGACAACATCACTGATGGTGACCATAAAATAATGAGCATAAAGAAACCCCTCACTATGCCACCAAGCTAGTATTAACTACTCTTTATATCATTTTCCAGTCAGGTACAAATTAATTTAACGCTGCCATAAAATATGGACTTTATTTCACCATTCAGTGTGCATTTTAGGAGAGATGGAAATTAAGAGGGGCAGAAGTCAGAGGTCTCAGGAACATAGGTGGGGTAGAGGTGTGGTATGTGTATATAAACTTAAACCCCAAAACCAACAACACTGAAATCATGAGACCTAATTACAATAACCAAACTAAAAAAACTGTGCCTGTCAAGGAGGTAGGCTGGTGGAATGGAACAAGGAGACACTGGAGAAGGGAAGTTGACACTGATGGATTGATGCTGAAACACTGTATGTCTGAAACTCAATTACGAATAACTTTTTAAAATCATAGTGCCTTATTAAAATATTCTTTTCAAAAGGAACTCTGCTCTACTGGTGTTATAAATGTTAACGATTTAACTTTTTTGGGAAAACAATATGTATACTTCTCAAAAAATCTAAGAATTGAACTTCCATATGATCCAGAAATCCCAAGTGCCTAAAAACTATTTTGAAAAGATGTTCATTCTGTTGCGACAACATGGGAAGATGCCGTCATGGACAACATTGATGAGGAATACAATCGAATGATTCAGCACCTCCATGATTGTG
>JAOXYA010175921.1:0-20868 GCA_028565675.1 Sorex palustris | reverse complement strand
TCTCCATTGGAGACTTTGTTGTTACTGTGTCTGGCATATTGAATACATCACGGGGAGCTTGCCAGGCTCTGCCGTGCAGGCGAGACACTCTCGGAAGCTTGCCGGGCTCTCTGAGAGGGGCGGAGGAATCGAACTCGCGTCGGCCATGTTGACTGCGTGCAAGGCAAACGCCCTACCGCTGTGCTATTGCTCCAGCGATTCTGTGTACAGTCATATAATTGCCCTCTAAAGTCTCTAAGGGTAGAAATTCCAAAATATTTGCTTTTGGGTTTAGATCAGAAGTTTATTTGAGTAACTCAAGCCTTTCAGCTCTGTCAACTGGACCGAGGACTTTGAGAATGTATTTTCTTTGCTTATTTAAAATTTTTCATTATTTTGTTCATTTTTCTTTCCTTTGTAAGTAAGGATCATGTCCTTAGAAACATAAAAATATTTGTGTTCTATAGAAAATAACGAACATCTATTTATTAGCATTGCCAAGATGTCCATGGACTGTCCAGAGCCCTGAGAAAGGTCCGCGAGGTCAGGATGTTAGAGGGACTCTGCTAGGGCCCTGCTCGAGATGGAGCCAAGAACTTTCCTCTTCGTAATCACAGGAATTTGTTCCTTTAGCACCACCCTGCCTTGTGTGCCTCTCTGCCTCTATACAGGACAGATTATCCCGTGGAAGAGAATGACTGTCGATGAAGCCAGTCTCTGAGGGACATGAAGAGCAGGGTCAGAGTTTCTGGTTTTATATTCTGGATACGTGATTATCTCTGTCAAAATTATAACCTCTATTAGTTTTTAACTTCCCTAAGGATAGCAAGTTCCAAGAAAGTGGCTTTCAGAGAGAGTAGGAGTGTGCTGGAATGGCAACCGGAGATTGGGGGTCGCTTGGCTAAATAGATGTTGTGGGGGGGACTGGCTTGAGTAGGTTTGTCCCATTGGCCAAGGTGATAATTGCCATTTGTCGTCTGAGTGAAGGCTTTGCAGAGCCAGTCAGAACAGAAGGCCCAATGCCCAGGGCAGCTGGCCCGGCTGCTCAGGAGCTGGACCTTGAAGGCAATAGACAGTGGCCTGAGCACCGGAGCACAGCTGGGCTGGGCTCGGCTTTCAGCAGGAAGGCCTGGATCTGCTCTTAGCCCTGGGTGAGCAGATGGGTCTCAGAGCCCCCCAGCCCTGGGGACCGTCTTGTCTCAGCATCTCTCTCAGGCCAGCTGGCTTGGGGGCCATCACTTCTCCCTCCTCGCCTGAGTTGCTCCAGTGGGGAAACCGCCCAGACACCCCAGCAGGGGAGGTTTTGGGGTGCAGTCCCGGGCTGAGGTAGGGGCAGAGATGGCGCTGAGGTGCTGACCAGCAGCCCAGCAGATGCTGGCCAAGAGCCGGCAAAGGAGGCCTTTTGTATTTTTTAAAAGAAAACTGAGACAGAATGACAGGAGATGGGGCGTATTAGCAGCAGACAATTTGCCTTTTAAGGAGTGGCGATCCTTGGTGAGATTTTTATGCAGGAGGAAGAAGCTAATAGCAGCCAGATTGTAATACGATAAAGGGAGTTGATTGTTGATGGAGCAGGTCGAGGAGAGAGAAGAGAGGCTGCAAGCCGGGTGTGATTGGAGCGTGCAGGACGGCGGGCCTTCGGGGACAGAAAATAAGACAGCGTGTGCAAAAATTAGATAGGGTTCCGAGTGGGGAATTGAGGGAACTGAGGGGTGACGACCTCTATTTTCTCTGTGAGGGAGGAAGTAATGACGCCTTGTGAGAAGGGTCTCGCAGGGGTTAATTCTGAGGAGAGCGCCTTGCTTTGGAGCAGAGCTGGAGGGAGTGGGGCAAGGGAAGATGCGAGGGTCCCAGAACACAGATGCAGCCCACGCTGGTTCATATGTGGGGACCCTCTTCGAGGGCTGGCGCAGAGAGTGGCCCCTGCAGACTCACCATGATCAACATGGGACTCCCTGAAATTCTGTGAGAAACCCGAGCTACCCCCACCAGGTGCTCGCCAGACACAGGAGAGTGACCCCCGGCCTGGAAGGTGGTCGACGTGGTCGACGAAGGGGAGCATGGCCAGAGGGAGCCAAACTGGCTGAGGTGGGAGATCGGATCCAGCTGTAGTGCACTGGGGAATCTGTGGTGTAGAAGGATCCAGAAGGGCAAGGATAGGGGGATAGCTGTGCAGGATAGCCGTGCAGGCCAGGTCGGGAGGACAGGAAGGCTGGAGGGACGCGGGGCAAGGGTGGAAAACAGAATCCCAGAGATGGAAGAGGAGGTCTAGTGGGAATGAGGACAAGAAAGGGCTTGGAACAAACCGATGTGGTGTAGATCCTGTCGGAGGCAGGGCTTCCAGGGGCAGGGCCCGGTGACAGTCACAGACAGAAAAGGGCAGAGAACTCAGGAAACGCCAGTGCTTGGCCGGGCTATGCCAGGTATGTGCCATCCAACAACTGTGTCTACATCCCAGTCTGAGAACTGGAGGTGCTTCCTGGACGTTGGTCTGGCCATGGGCCTGACACTTGTTACTGAGCAATACCCTGTGTTCCCGCATGGCCTTGGCAGGTGACACCATACAGGCCTTGAAGTTCCTGAGTGGGAAACTGGGGCACTGTGTAGTTGGGGCACTTGGTGCAGAGCTGAAGGAGAAATCAAGTTCGCCTGAGAGGGATTTTGTCATGTTGGTGTCATCCCTAAGGTACAGAAAACAGAAGGGACAAATGGAGAGGCCAGCAAAGCCACGGTCCAGGGGCCAGGAGGGGCTCCAGCGTGTGGACATCGGCTTCTGCACTCTGCGGGCTGCCAGCGGACAGTTCACTTAGCTGCAGTCCCGTGTGCGAATTGTTGCTCCAGGAGAGAGGGGGAGAAGGCGGCTCTGAGGTGACGGTAACGTCTTAGTGCATGGCAAGGGGTGTGAGTGTGTGCTGGAAACTCTCGGTGACTTTTATAAGTAAAGCTGAGAGAGACAGAGAGAGAGAGAGAGAGACAGAGAGAGACAGAGAGAGACAGAGAGAGAGAGAGACGTGATTGTAGTTTTCTTTGTTACTGGAGTTAAGCATCAGCCATTTCTAAGCGTTTTAGCGTTTTAGCTTCACAAACATAAAAATGGAGGGGAGCAATGTGTTTATTGCACCACAGGCTTTGTTGACTTATCCTAGCCAATTGTTGAAACGTATTCACAGAGCGCATTCACTTTGGAGGAACCATTATTTCTGCAAAGAGTTCTATATTTATTTTATGATGTTTTAGTATTAAAATTGCATGTTATCACTGTTTTGCCCTATGTGGGACTTTTGCCCTGAGAATCCCAGAAAGACTTGTAACATTTGCAGTCTGGGGAACCGCAGGGCTGGTGCCTCTGTCCTGTCCTGTTAGCCTGGAGGAAGCAGGAGACAGAGAGGCCAAGAGCAGTCTGAACTTGGAGGCTAGCTACAGGGTGTATCAAGAAAAACAGCTGAGAATGAAACAGCTCTGAACAGAAAACAAGGTGAAGGGCCTCATGTCTCAGGCCGCTTCCAGAGCTCATCAAGGGCCCAGATGCTTCTGCCCTTTGGGACCACAACCCTCCAGGGTCCAGGCTGAGCCTTCGCCACCAGCCCCTATTAGTATCACCTGTCCACTTTCACTTTATAGACTTAATTCCCTCCTTTCCTGAAAAACTTAGCAATTAATAAGTGCTTGTGTGTACATTTCGACAAATGTATAATAGGTAACAAATCATACAACCCATTAGCTTCTATTGTCAACAGGGAATAGCAATGAAAATTAATTTATTAAAGTACTATTTTTGTTTCCATTGGAAAGTGAAAATTTTTATTAGGTGAAGAAAATTACTGTGCCTTTATAACAAGTACTTTTTATTTTATTTTTTTAAATACAATGATGAGTCAAACTTGGCTGTCAAGCAGTGCAACAATAGTTAAAAATTTCCAAAGCACTAACTCATTCATTCAACATAGTGGTGATAATAAAGCAGGAAACCTCCAGAAAGCTCCAGAAAGCTTTGGTAAGTACCAGTGGCTTTCAGTCTCACTGCACCTACAGTAGTGCACCTGTCAGAGACAGTAACTGCAGCTCTGGGTTTGAGATTTCCAACCCTTTTACCCCTGCAGACCATCATTGGTCCATGGAGCAGAGGTTGGAAACTGCTGACCAAACTGCCACCTTGGGCTGGGGCTGAGTGGAGGGGCAGACCAGCCACCGAAAAATTTCCATGGATTGGAAGAATTGAGCATATATATTAAATTACCCACTACAACATTTTATAATAGTATTTCCCTGATCTGTTAAATGAAGGAATGTTAGGAGAGTGTGGATGTCAGTGCTTGGAAGAGAAGGAAGAGCCCTTCGGGGGCTCCTGGGACCATGTGCCTCGAAGCTGGAACCAGTGGGGAGGGTGCTTAGGGGCCAATTCTCACCTAATTCCTCAGAAATAATCCTCTGGGCTTTATCTCACTCAAACTTGTATTCCCCAAACAACAGTGAATAAAGTAATACAACGAAAACCTCCAAAATGAAAACGGCATATGTAAAAATAGTGGCTTTTGTGTTCAATATTTTCTAATTTGATATTTTTCACATTGTCCATCTTACAGGAAAGTTCTTTCCCACTTATATTTTTCACATTTCCCTTTGAAATTTACCTTAGTGTTAGAAATCTCAATTATCTTTCGATTTTCTAATTCTATGACAATTATTTCTATTTTTTGTTTTGAGACCAACCTGGTGGTGCTCAGGGTTGCTCTTGGATGCCGGGGATCGAACCTGCTAGGCCACGTGCAAGGCAAGTGCCCCCCTCCCCCATCACTCAGCCCCAGTGGCAATGGTTTCTATTGGGAGAAAGGGGACCAGTCTTTGTGACATACTCATGTCTGTCTACAGTTTCTCCATTTCTCTCCTGCGTCTGGAAAGCTGGGGTGTTACATTGATTTCCATCAACTCTTCAAGTAGTCTACCTCAAAACAGAGCTTTTCTGATTTCAAATTTTTCTCCAAACTAGTGCAGTTTTTATTTCAATATTTATTGTGTTTCCAGTGTAAGGTATTTTGTTTATTTTTTATTGTTGCCCCTGTGGTGGTCAGCGGCCCTTTGGGCCATCTCTAGCTCTGTGCTCAAGAATAACTCCTGGCTGTGCATGGGGAACCCCCCAGATGTGTTGCCAGGGATTCCAACTTGCCAGGCAAGTGCCTTCATCCCTGTGGTATCTCTCTGGTCCCATCGAAGGGAGAGTTAAGAAACGCAAACAGAGGCTGCGACTATGGATCAGTTGGCAGAACACTGGCCTCTGATCCCCTAGGCTAGTGTGGCCTCCACAATAAGACACACACACACACACACACACACACGATACACAAATAAATAAGACATTCGGTGATTGCAAAGAATTTACTGTCTTTATGGAGCTATTTCTAGTTGTCACTTGCTTTTATACATATTCTTGTAGTTGTTAATGGTTTTGCTCTCTTTGAATTCTGCAAATATGCTGGCTACAAAAATGTGTAAATCCCTTCTTCTCTGTGTTGTTGTAGTGGGAGAGTTTTAAAAGCCCTTTACTTCACTGGGAAACAACATATCAGTAACCCAGATGCTATCAAGAGTCTCCCCCTTGCATTTTAAAAGATCTTGACGTGATGTTTACCTCCTCATGATATTATCAATTTCTGCACTACTTCCTGTAGCTGAGGTTAAACTATATTCATTTTCTTCAACATGTGATTTGGTTGCTTACCTCTTTCACATTTTCTTATGTATGTATTATTGGGAACTTAAAATACTAAGGAATTAGGAAAATGTTTTTGAACAGGGCTTCTTCTGACCCCTTCTCATCCCCAAAATGCAACACGAGTAAATGCTGCTAAGAAACACCTCAGTCCCATTGCCTACTTGATTTTGATTTCTGTTTTGGTCATTGAACAATTAAAAAACCTATAATCACTGGAACATATTTTTTTGTGAACCTTCCACGCCCCAAAGTTAGTCATGTGACCCCACAAAAGGTCATGACCCCAAGCTTAAGAAGCTAGATTTTAAAAGATCATTCAATCAACAGATTTTGGCTTATTCTACTTTTGGGGGGGTTTGTTATCTGTAATTTTCCTAGTTTCACTCTGGGGCTGCCCTTGGCCTGGCACACACTCATGCAGATATCTGCACTGGCATCCTGTCTGTACGGGAGGCAGAGAACAGACCGGAAGTAAGAAAGAGAAGGCAGAGAGTTGAAGGCAGAGAGTAGTGCTACCCTGGGAGCAAACACAATTTAATCAGACAATGTCAAGGATAAAACTCAGCATGCATTTGTGCACACTTTAAAATACAATACTCATTTTAAAGTTTAGGGAAACTTGGACATACGCTCTGGCCAGTAAAAATGCTTTGACATCAAAATGATGAGCAGTTCAAGCAAGAGGGCAAGGGCCTGAGCTGTGCCTTTCCTGGAGACCTTCCCTCTCACCATGGAAAAGCAGATGGAGCTGACCCCACTGGCAGCCATGTGACGCTTAGCCAGAGTCACGAGGGTGTTCATCTGGGCTCCCCCAGAAACAACTGGAAAACGGAGCACAGAAGGGAGGGCCAAGTGGGCTGATTCCCACTGAACCTGTGGCCCTTTGTGCCCCCAGGGCCCCAGAGCGTCCACTGCTTTCCTGACAGGGTGGCTCCTCCCCTGGCCAGACCCTGCCAGAGGTTCTTTTGTTTTTTGTTTTTTGGGTCACACCCAGCAATGCACAGGTGTTACTCCTGGCTCTGCACTCAGGACTTACTCAGGGGACCATATGGGACGCTGGGAATCGAACCCGGGTCAGCCGCATGCAAGGCAAACGCCCTCCCCGCTGTGCAATCGCTCCAGACCCCCTGACAGAGGTCTTGCCCAGGCGCCAGTGCCCCCACAACTGCCCTCTGTGCCATTGGCTCCTGGGTCACGGGCTGAGATGATGGTGAAAGGTCACAGGGACTCATCACCAGCCCTGTCCTGTGCCTGGCAGCACCCACGAATGGCCTTGTGCTGGTCAGGCTGTTGTTCAGAAGGGGGTGGTGTCCCTGGAAGGAGGGGGTGGAGGCGCAAAGGGGGTGCCCAGCAGCCAGCCAGTGCCTGGGCAGCTGAGAAACCCCCATGGCACGAAATTAGGGCAGGGCCGGGCAGGAGATGGAGCTCACCACAGCCCCTGGCCCAGTGCTCCCCGTTAATCATCACAAACGAGGCTGCAATTACCTTAATTACTCGCCAGGTCAAGGGCAGCCCTGGGGACATGTCCCTGAGGAGATTATGGAGCTGTTTAACAGACCGTGCTTGCCCTTCGGGGCCAGGCAGCTTGGCAGACAGCAGGCGCGTCAGTCAGCGCCCAGGGCCCCGAAGTCTGCGCGTGGACAGGGACAGGCAGAGGCCTCTCAGTCCCTGAGAACGTCACCAGTGCTCGCTCACCTTTGGGCCTGAGCAGCTGTCACCTCAGGACTACACTGCAGTGGGGAGGGGAGGACGCAAGTCCTGCAACGCCAGCAAAGGAAGGAAGGGATGTTGTGTCCAGCACAGGCTGATCAGAGGACTCTGCTTTTTCGCTCCCCTGAGTCATGAGTCAGGCTCAGCCTATTCTGTTCAGGGCTGTAGACACCAATAAGAAGGGCTGGCAGAGCCCTTCCAGAAGTTTCTTTCTGGCAAAGAGTATGCGTTTCTTTTAATTTTTTTTCACTTTTGGGGTCACACCCGGTGAGGCTCAGGGGTTCCTCCTGGCTCTTCACTCAGGAATTACTCCTGGCAGTGCTCGGGGGACCATATGGGATGCTGGGAATCGAACCCGGGTCAACCGCGTGCAAGGCAAACGCCCTACCTGCTGTGCTATTGCTCCAGCCCCAAGACTATGTATTTCTATCACTGGATTTAGGAGCAAATCCTGTTCTTCACGGGCATCATGCTGAGACCCCCTTTTCCTGGTGACCACATGACACTTGCTGGCCTTAGCAAGTGTCCTTTTTTTTTTTTTTTCCAAAAATTTCCTTTTGGGGCAGGTTTCCCCAGGTATGCTCAGGAGGCCTCAGGGCATCCTTGGGTGTTCAAGGGGGCAGTTCCCTGGGGGTCCCAGTGATGTGGACCCAGCGATGCCTTGTGTCGGGGACTCCCCAGGCCATTCTGGCAGTGCCTGGAGCTCTGCAGGTCACTCCCGACAGACATTGCATGTGGGACCTCTGGACAGGAGCCGGTGAGGATTTGGGGACGCAGGCAGTGCCAGGGATGGAACCTGGCTGGACCACATGCACAGTGTGTGCCGTACCTCTCTGACCCACCACTGCCTCATAGGGTTCAGACCACGTTTGCTCCTGTCACGTCACTTTCCAATCTCTAACAGGCACTTGGCACTCAGTGCTTCTCATGCAGAAATCTCTGACTCCCATGGGGTGTCCAGGGGGAGAAGAGCCCGTCCTCAAGGGCTGATGCTCAGGTCATATCACCCTCCTGGGCTCTCCTGGTGGGACCCACAGTGATGGGACCTGCGCACATGTGGCCGTGGTGCATCCTGCATTTGGTCGTCTTGCCTCTGGGGCTCACCCTCAGTTACTGTCCCTAGTTGCTCACACAGGATTGGCCACAGGGCTGCAATTGCCAGTGCAAACATTCTGTGTGTGCACACACCTGGCTCTGTTGGTCGCAGAGTTTACACTTGGTTCTGTTGTGGACGGTTCCAACAGCTGCCAGGACAGTGCTGGGCACATGTGGGCAACACTGAGGTCCAGAGTCACAGCCTGACCCAAGGCAGCATAGTTGCCACCGAGTCTTCCTCAGCCCTCTGGGTGGTCTTCAAGTATGTGGTCTTGGGGCCAGGGGACTGCACATGGGTGAGGCTCCTGCAGGCACAGGCTCCATCCCCACACTGCAGCTGTCTCTGAGCCCCACCTGGGTGACCCCTGAGCACAGAGCCACGAGTGACCCCTGAGCACCCATGTGTGTAATTTCTACACTTCACCCACAATCGATGACCTTAACTACCTCTGTGAAATCTCTTCTGCTGTCTAATTCCATTGGCTGGATATAAATATCTTAGGAGGTCAGTCTGTGTACCACAGAAGTGTACCATATTCTTGAGGAACTTTGGACCGAGTTAATATAATGCTAAAGACACAAAGACACATACTCTTCCTCAGTTATAATAGGGCCTTATGAACCCTGATTAAAATCGGTTTATAGTTGGTTCCTTAGGTTTTTCAGATTAACCCTATAATTCAGTGTATAATTGAAGTTGAGATGCTTGATTAGAGCAACCCTCACATTGTGTATGAACTAAGGCTGTTGTAGTGGTGAACACTTGGCATCTCTCCAAATATCCCACTTGTGAAAATGATAGTATGTTTTAGGCCTGGCAGAGATTAGTGAAACCTTTAAATATAGAGAGGCAGAAAGATTTGGGACCCAGAACTCATCTGTGTGTGTAGTTTTCTGGTCTTGTCCCTCTAGGAACTAGGTGATGCTGGTGAGCTACTGTCCATGAAACTAATCTCAGCTAAGTAATAGCCCCATAGTGTGGGTCTTCTCTAGAGGAAACCAATAAAGTCTTGGATCTAAGGTTAATAGCCATTGGCTGAGCTATTATCTTTCAAATTAAAATGTAGATTTGAAATTGTTCATATTATGGTTTAGTTTATATGGAAATAGTTTCTATTATGTATCAGCAGTATTTCTTTGTAGTTTTGTTTCTGGCCTATTCTGAGACTCTTTCCCTATTATATTATTTAGTTGAAGAGAACTAAACTGCTTGGACATTCCACCAGCTTCACACTGATACGTTAAATTGAAGACATCACGCTGATGAGATGGGATGGCTGGGATTTGGACAGGGGAGATGAAGCAGAGATTGGGACTCCTTCTACAATGAAGGCTTTTAAAAGGTCCACTGGCTAGTATGCAGGGATAATCCCTCAAAAATCGAAGACAAATCACCACATTTTGCTTCTGCTGCACCAGCACACCGTGTTTGTGTGTGTGTGTGTGTGTGTGTGTGTGTGTGTGTGTGCGTGTTCTAGAATGCTCCCAAGTATCCTACAATAAAATAAGTGCATACTTCACTGTAACGACAACGACTTTGAAGACCAAACCAAATGAGATGGACAAATTCCACAGAAGAAACAAATGATCAAAACTGAATCAAGAAAAATTTGAAATTACAAATAATCCTATGTCACTTAAAGGAAAAAATTTAAATTACCTTTCTCCACAAAAATTCTGCAGACCCAGATGGTTGTACTAGAAGATATAAAATATAAAAGGCATTAATGAAGGCTTGGTCCCATTTATGCACAGGGAGGCATACATTTGTAATTCTGGCTCCAAGAGCACTTAAGTAAGTTGTAATGGTCTTTTATTTATTGCATGAAAACCACAAGTTTGCTGGTTTACACAATGGAGATGTCTAGAGGCTGGAAGTGTAGGATGAGGGTGTGGGTGGACATGCCCCCCCCATGTCTCTGGGGGACCTTCCTGGTCTCTGTAGGCATCCTTGAACTTTAAGCCTGTCTTCTCACTTCTTTGTGTGTCTGTGTCAAATGTCCTCGTTCTTTTTACTTTTATATTTTTAAATTTCATAAAGTAGTTCACAATATTTGATTACATTTAATACTCAAACATCAATCCCACCACCATGATACCTTTTCACCACCATATTTCGGGTGTTTCCATCCTGAACCCCAATCAATCACTGCCCCAAAGCAGAACCAAGGTAATATAATATTTCCCTCTAAGGTTTGTTGCCTCATACTTTGAATCCCATCAACTGTGATGCGGTACTCTTGAAGTATGGGTAGGGTGTGTTCTTTGAAGTGTCGCATGGTGTGAATGCGGCCGCATGATCTAAGGAAAGGTTTACTCATGGGTGAGGCTTGGCCCAAGTTTGTGGATAGTGGCTGTGAGCATGGCGGTGGTTGAGGTCTAGAGGTTTTTGGCTGCTGGGGTTGGGTCCCTTGGGGCGGGAAGGAGTCTAACCCACCTTCTTCTGGGGTGCCTGGCACGGAGTTCGGCAACATGGTTATGGAAAGTGTCTTGTTGCTCCTTTCTGGGAGAGAAATGTGTCCCCTTTCTTAATAAGACACTAGACATATTGGATTCTTGAAGATAAGCTCATCATACTCTGACTAGCTATGCATTGACCTTAGATAAATGCAAATTTCCTAGACATAAAATAAGGAATGAGTCATACAAAAAATGAATAAACTGGCCTACATTAAATTTAATTTCTGGGAATTAGACAAAATAGTACTTGGATTGAGGTGCTAGAGTTTCATGGAGTCAACTCCTATGGTGTCTTGATCCCCAAAAGGAGTGATCCCTGAGCACAGAGCCTGGACTAAGCCCTGAGCACCAAAAAAATAAAAAATAAAAAAATAAAAGAAACTTCTGAAAATACAGTTCACAGATTGGGAGAAAACATTTATACTAAACATGCTTCAATATCCTTGCATCCAAAATATGTGAAGAACTTTTACAATTCAAAAGAAGAAAAACAGGGACAGAGTGATAGGACAGGATATAAGGTCTTAGGTTGCATGTGGCAACCCAAGTTCAATGCCCAGCATTCCATATGGTCCCTTGAGCCCAGATAGAAATAATACTTGAGCATGGAGCCAGGAGTAAACCCTTAGCACTGTCAGGTGTAACCCAGAAACCAGCAAGAAGAAAAATAATCCAATAACAAGGGATAATGCGTATGTAACTATCACGTTCAAATGACCAGAAAGCCTGTGTACAGATAATCACCACTTTCAGTATGAAGGAAACGCAAGTCAGGAAAGACTATGCTTCATGGGGACGGCTGCCTGTGTGAGCATGTAGCGCCCCCCCTCCCCCCATCTCTCTCGCTATCTGTTTGGCGTCAGGTATGGGTCCCCCAATTCAGACCAGAAGCCCGGTCTCAGGATCTGCAAAGTGGGAATGGGACGGGGGCGGACCGCTGATGGGGAGCAGCAGGGACTTGGTGTCGCAGGTGGTGGGGGGGCACATGGCACGAGGAGCAGGTCAGAGCTGCCCACGTCTGCTGCCCACATCTGCCCCTTCCTACTGGGAAGGTCTGGGCACTGCAGTTTTATCCTGACGCTTCGAGTCCCAGAAGTAAGTGAGTGTCTCTGTGCCGGCCCCTTGTGGGGGGTTGTGAGTGTGTGGTCCATCTGGGGGACTCTGTCCCTGCAGTTTCACCCAGGAAGCAGCCAGCCCCTGCCTGGAGCCCTGTGGTCAAAGAAGCAAGTTGCCCTCGCTCTTCCTGGAGCTCTCTTCTGCCTCTTCACTGCAGTGGTCGCCTTTTCCTTTCTCCCTTTGTTTGTGCCAGGGCCGGAGTGGAACCTGGGGCCTCCCACATCCCAGCCAGCACCCCCTACCCGACGCAGGCCCTAGCTGGAAGAGGCTCTCCCCGCTACGTGCGCCGTATTCTCGACGAGCCTCCAGTGGTTCCTTTTCAAAGCTGCTTTTGTTCTGGTTGAGTCCCTGTTCCGGCGGGCTGGTGGGTGCCCGGCTGTCCCGGCCAGCGGGCAGAGGCTGAGAGCTCGCCCCCTGCTCCTGCTCTCGGCTGCCTCCCCTCCCGCACCCACCCCAACACCTTTGCCGACTTCCTGTTCCTTTTAGATTCCCAAGTCGATGCCATCCATCTTCTTGCTTCTTTGTACTCCCTGCCCTCCACCTCACCTCGCCGTTCTTGCAAATCCTCTGACAACCACCCATGTAATCTGGTTTCCTGGGAGACAACCTTGCCAGTTCCTTGAAAGCTCGGGCTCCCTGTATTGACACAGTGACGGCCGCCTCCGACTGTGTGCGCATGGGCTCGGCGGCGGTGCCTCCGTCAGGACGCCGTCTGCTTCCTGTGCACTTGTAGCTGTGCAGAGGTGCGTTCAGCAGGGCCCGGCCTGGCCGGGATCTTCCCATCCCAGCTAATGCCAGGCAGACTTCACAGACATCGAGTGAACGTCGCCGAGACGTGCGTGTTTCTGCGGCTCTGAGGAGACGGTTAATTTTTCTTCTTTATGATCCTGCTCTCTGAGGAACTTTTACTTTGCTGAGCTCCATGTTTTCTTTTCTTAAATGGATTGTTTTCATTAGAATCTCTCTCTGTTCAAATTAATTTTATTACGCGGCGTCAGAAGACATTTCAAGGGACCCGCCTCATTCACAGATTCCTGGGGCTCGGGGCTGATGTTCCGATTGCATTTCAGTCTTGGATGCTCTATGCCTTCCGATCAGCAGTGCTCGGCACTCCGCGGGCTGTGTAGCGAGGCCCAAGTTGGGAGGGAATGTCCTTCCCCTGTGATCTGAGCTTGCGTACATCCTCTGGCACTGGACAGAGGGCCGGCTAGCTCAGTGATACTGGCACTGGGCCACCCTGTCCAATACCATCTTGCCCGATCAGAGGGGGGCGGTACCCACGTCTAGTTTGAAAAGGAGCTTCATGTGGGAGATCTGTGAGGTGGAGGGAAGTTGCAGTCAACATGGATTTTCTGTCATTTATCACAGGTCAGAAAAATCAAGGGTCTCCACCTGATTTTCACTAAAGTCAGCGTGCCAGTCTTTCATCAGGAGAGTGACAGAGAGGGGAAACAAGGAGCAAAGGGGGTCGCGGAGGGCAGCAGATGGAGCCGTGCTAGCTCTGGTGCCGAGGTGGCTGAGGAGTGGCCTGGAGATGTATCGGGGAGCATGGGTGAGCTCCGTCCCGAGGAGAGACAGGAGAATACGCTCATCAGCTGGAGCTTGGAGCCTTGGAACCGCTGGTTCCTCTTGCTTCGTGGAACTTTGCTTCCCGTCCTGCTGTGTGTGGGCAGGGCTGTCGGGACAGGAGAGAGGCAGGGAGGATGGTGATGGGGCCTCATCCTCCAGTTCCAGAGAGTGTTTGGTGAGAACGAGAGACAGCTATAGCATCCCAGAGAGAGCTCCCTGGAGTCGGTGCCTCAGGCCTTGATTTCCTGCCACAAACGTGCCGTCGGACACATTCTCACAGAGAACAGCCCGGGTGCTCGCCTGCTTGGCCCTGCAGGCTGCGTCCTGCTATTTGACATGAAGACCCTCCCGGGCGTTTCTAAGGGGAGCACTGCAGCCTCAGCTGGTGCGTAGGAGGCGTTCAAGATGATGGAGAGCTTCATGGTCCAGACAGGCGGGGGGACACTGCCCACGCTGGCTTGGAGGCACAATTCTTCTCTCCTCTGACTGCTTTCTGGGGAGTAATCTTCACGGAGAATTTCTGCCTTGCTCCAGAACTCACAGATGCGAGGCCTGTCTATCACACACCTGGGAGAGGCCCGGACAGGGGTCAGGAGGGCCAGCGTTATTACCGACAGCAACGAGGCTCCCAACCAGAGCCCCCAGGGACATGTCCTCCAGCAGGATGGGACAGATGGGAAAAAGGAGGAATGTGTGGGTCAGTGCTGGCTCCCTGTTTCATTCCCAGCCTCTTACGCCAGCGTCACTTAACCCACTTCCAGAACCTTACTGGAATTTTTTTTTTCTTTTCTTCTCTTTTCTTTCTTTATTTTTGGCTAGGTAATTTTACTTTCTTTTTTTTCTTTATCCTTTCTTTTCTTTTTTTTTTTAATTGATTCGCCGTGAGGTACAGTAACAAAGCTTTCATGTTTGAGTTTCGATCATACAGTCATCAAACAATACCCATCCCTTCACCAGTGCCCGTTTTCCACCACCAAAATCCTCAGTATCTCAGTATTCATTCCCCCCCTCACCCCCCATTCCACACCTCCCCTGCCTGTGTGGCAGACAATTTGCACAATACACTCTTTACTTTAGTTACCTTTGGTATTTTGAGACCAATCTCACCACCTGCCAAAAAGGCAATGCTAGACAATGTGCTTTGTATTGGTATTGCTTGTTATGGATACAATATAATGTCACGCAGCTGCTCTAGGAATTCTAAAATTTTAATAATTAGGATCTGATAGGGCTGGAGAGATAGCATAGTGGGTAGGGCGTTTGCCTTGCAAGCAGCCAACATGGTCGACCCGAGTTCGATTTCTCCTCCCCTCTCGGAGAGCCCGGCAAGCTACCGAGAGTATCTCGCCCTCAAGGCAAAGCCTGGCAAGCTTCCCGTGACGTATTTGATATGTCAAACACAGTAACAACGAGTCTCAAAAAAAGAATGGAGACATTACTAGGCCCGCTCGAGCAAATTGATGAACAACGGGAGGACAGTGACAGTGACAGGGTCTGAAGAGATTGCTGCAGCAAGTTGCTTGGGTCTGAGATTTGTTTGTGTGTCTCTGGATCATGACCGAGTGGGAGCTTAAGTAGATGGGCACCATTGAATTTTCAGAAAAGGAAAACTGACTGATGGAGAAGCTAACACACAGGATCATTTCTTCGTCGGGTTAGTTTTATCCTAGGACTAGAAAACACTAGATTTTATCTTTCGGGGATAGACAGAACTTTATTATGAAAACTATGAGTGTTTGTTCCAGAAAACTCTCTGCTCTTGTATTCATGCACAGGAGTGCACATATGCAAGTGTGGCATAAAATTTCAGACCCTCGAAGTCTTTTATCTAATAAAAGCAGAAACAGAAAGATAATATTACATGGTCTTTTAAGAAACTGTGAATAAAAATTAACTGAAAGCAAACCCATTTCCCAAATAGAATTTCATGCTTACTTTCTACAAATTAGGTAATAAATATGTATATATATGTAAATATATATCACTACCTATAATTTCCCATTTTCAGGGAATTACCGAATTTTGAATGCTTTTTTTCTTTCCAGATAAGTTACTATAGTTGTGAGGGAAAGCAGAAAGTCTGAGAATCTCAGGAACGGTCAGATGTGTGGGGAAGGGTTAGTAGAACTAGGAATCTTCCAGTTTGGAGAAAAAAGGCTGACGAGAGACAAGATCTCTTCTGAAAACCTGGGCAGACTCTTTCCGGTGGAGAGGGACCAAGTCTCATCAGCCAGTGAATGCAAAGCACAAAACAATGAGCTTAAACTGCAGGTGGAAATTTAAGTTAAATATAGCACTGTCACACTCTCATAGCACTGTCGTCCCATCCTGTTGTTCATCGATTTGCTCGAGCGGGCACCACTGTGAGACTTGTTGTTAGTGTTTTTGGCATATCGAATATGCCATGGGGAGCTTGCCAGGCTCTGCCATGTGGGCAGGATACTCTCGGTAGCTTGCTGGGCTCTCCAAGAGGGACAGAGGAATCGAACCCAGGTCAGCCGCGTGCAGGGCAAATGCCCTACCTGCTGTGCTATCGCTCCAGTTAAATATGCTCGAGCTCAATTTGCTCGAGTGGGCCCAGTAACGTCTCCATTGGAGATTTTGTTGTTTCTGTGTTTGGCATATCGAATACATCACGGGTGGCTTGCCAGGCTCTGTCGTGTGGGTGAGATAATCTCGGTAGCTTGCTGGGCTCCACAGTTAAATATAAGGAAACGTTAAAACCGTAAGGACAATTAATCAATGGTGCAGATTGTGAAGGGAGATAATGAATCCATATTCACTAATAATATTCAGATGGCACTTGACACCCTCATCAGGGGTCAGTCCTGCTCCTGCTCTGGAGTACTTGGGAGGCACTGAGGGGGCGTGAGGCTCAGAGTACCCCATGTGCCAAAGCAGACTCAGTGGAAAGGGAAGGAGCATCATGGAAGTGAGGGAGAGCGACAAAATATTGTTTCTACAATAGTTTTGATAGTTCTCTACCATATGTGAAATTCTTTTTTTTGTTATTTTTTGTTTTTGTTTTTGCTTTTTTTGGGTCACACCTGGCGGTGCACAGGGGTTACTCCTGGCCCTGCACTCAGGAATTACCCCTGTGGTGCTCAGGGGACCACATGGGATGCTGGGAATCGAACCCGGGTTGGCCGCGTGCAAGGCAAACGCCCTAACCGCTCTACTATCACTCCATCCCCCATATGCAAAATTCTAAATTAATCTCTGTGGAGGAAATAAAGATAAATCCTAACAGACTCCAGCCCTCAGGGTGCTTATTTTCTAGTAATCCGGTGCCAAGTGTCTCATTATGTATCCTTTTTAGGGAAAGCACTTGGAGCTTTCAACTGTAATGAAAGAATATCACTTTATAAATGCAAAATATATGATATGCATTATAAAATAAACACAATGTAAATCTAAAGGGATGAGGGAAAGATGAAGTAAATATTATTTTTAAAATACCTTGGTGGGGGCTGGAGAGATAGCACAGCGGGTCGGGTGTTTTGCCTTGCTCACAGCCAACCCGGGTTCGATTCCCAGCATCCCATATGGTCCCCCGAGCACCACCAGGAGTAATTCCTGAGTGCATGAGCCAGGAATAACCCCTGTGCATCGCCGGATGTGATCCAAAAAGAAAAAATAGGAAAGAAAAAGAAAAGATGAGAAGGAAGTGAATTTTTACCTCTTCCTTCCCACAACATCTTTGATTCCAGTTGTCCAGGTTGGACGGGGGCTCCCCATTACCATCAGAAGGAAAGGTAGACAAGGACAAAACTGGGGTCACTTGGAGCTGCCTGCAGTACCCAGACCACCCCTCCCCAGACCACCCTCTCTACACACAGGCCAGGCTCACTGCTCCCGGAACTCCTGTTGCTTCTGATCCTTTCGACGCTGCCAAAATAACAACGAAAAAGCGAAGAAGGTCTCGGAGAAGAATGCATACTCGCAATTAGGTCTAGAGGTGAGTCTTCCTGGACATAACATGTGACACGTCATGATACCGTGGACCCATTGACCCAGCTTCGGGTCCTTGCAGCAGAGTGAGAAAGCAAACTCTCACCAGCAGGGGGCGGTAGAGCGCAAGCCCAGCGTTGGCGGACTCTGCCCTCACCACACCGCCCTCGCCATCTCGCTTCCACCTGCTCACCCAGGCCAGCCGCCAGCTGCCTGCAGCTGCCTGTGCCCGGACTTGCTTCCTCTGAGCTTTTCCTCCCCCACCAGCAGCTCAAGGGCTGGACGGGAGAGAAGATGGGAGGGAGGCAGGCAGTGCAGAAGGACCTTGCCACAGTCAGACTCAGGACACCAGAGCGAAGGGGATGCCAGTCCCACCACTCTGCTCCTCTGCTCACCTGGAGCTTTTTTTTTTTCTTTTTGGGTCACACCCACCTATGCACAGGGGTTAGTCCTGGTCTGCACTCAGAAATTACTCCTGGTGGTGCTCGATGGACCATATGGGATGCTGGGAATCAAACCCGGGTCAGCCGTGTGCAAGGCAAATGCCCTACCCATTGTGCTATTCCTCCAGCCCCTCAACTGGAGCTTTGGCGCTTGGCCGTTACTGTGTGAGCTGCTGGGGAAAGGCCCGGAAGAAGAAAGGGGGGCTCTGTGGCAAGGCCTTTCTGAGACCCCCGTAAGTAGCCAGCCCTCAGCTCCCAGGCCCGCCACTGTGTCCTTCTCATCCCAGCTATGGGCCAGGTGGTCATGTGGCAGGATGGAGAGAGGGGGAAGGAAAAGGAGCAGGTTAGAGGTGGTGGTGAGATACCTTTTCTCTCCAGGCTCTGTACACCCCCTGTGGTGCCCTAGCTGCTCCCGGCCTGGGGTGCAAGCCTGGGGACTGGTCTCTAGAGCCAGTGGAGGACACCCCCTGGGAAGGGGAGTGGAGAGGAGTCAGTGTTGGGAGAACTCCGAGAAAGTGTGTGTGTGGGGGGGGGGACTTGTGTGGGTTGGCCCCAACACCCTGGCAAACAATCACTCAGCTGAAGAACCTCACAGCGCCCCTCTCCCCACTCAGCTCCTCCAACATGCAACTTGCAAGTCCCGTCACTGCCTTCCCCCTTCCCGGGCCGAGTGTGGTATTCCTGGGGTGAGTGTGGCCTTCCACCCAGCCTATCCACCAGCCTCTTCTCCTCCATTGGATCTGTTTCTTGGCAGGTCCGTCATGTTTGAAGCCCTGAGTTGGAGCCCTCTCATCCAGCCTGCGCCCACCCCTCGCATCTGAATAGCCCCCTTAAAACCCATAGTCTTCATCTCTTTCTCCCCAGGCTCTCCGCAGTTCCTCCCCACTGGCAGGGCCCTGGGGGTGGGGGGAGCCCAGCAGCCTGGGTCAGCAGCCTCCCCCTCACACTGCTGGGCTGACCTTTCCCACGTTTCCTTGCAGTCCTCCCTCTGCTGAGCCACCCCCCATCTCTCCCCCAAAATAAAATAAAAACACCAGCTTGGGGCCTCTCCCCAGCTCCCGTCACTTCCTGCCTTGCTCTGAGCTATTCTCTCCACATCTGGTCTCACCTTCAAGGGCCAGTTCAAATTCCATCTCTCCTCAAATTCCTCCCAGTGTCTTTCATCTGCAGTGATCCCTGCCTGCTCCCCGTCAGGCGGCACCCACAGAGTTATACAACGTATAATTTTTCATCCCCGCCTTTCCCTTGCTCTGGGAACTGGCCAGGCTGCAGGGAACCAAAACGAGAGCAATGCTAGAGCGAATTGGGAGGCATCCCAGCCCTGCCTCTGCCGATGCCTGCTCAGGTGACTTTGGACAGATCCTTCAGTCTTACCAGATCTCAGCGGCCACATTCACAGAATTGTGCAAGACTCTCCCAGCCTTGGCCGGACATTTGGTGGTTCTAGTAAGAATTAATTCTCGGGGCTATAGCACAGCGGGTAGGGCATTTGCCTTGCATACGGCCAGCCCACGTTTGATTCCCAGCATCCCATATGGTTCCCTGAGCACCACCAGGAGTGTGATTCCTGAGTGCAAAGCCAGGAGTAACCCCTGAGCATCACCGGGTGTGACCCAAAAAGCACCGTCCTCCCGTTATTCATTCATATGCTCGAGCGGGCCCAGTAACGTCTCCATTGTGAGACTTGTTGTTACTGTGTTTGGCATATCGAATACATCACGGGTAGCTTGCCAGGCTTTGCTATGAGGGTGAGATACTCTCAGTAGCTTGCCAGGCTCTCCGAGAGGGGCGGAGGAATCAAACCCGGCTCTGCTGGGCTGGCTTCGTGCAAGGCAAACGCCCTACCGCTGTGCTATCGACCCAAAAAGCAAAAAAAAAAAAAAAGAGAGAATTAATTCTCAAGCATCACAAGCTAGAGTGCGAGGTTCTGAGGTGCATGTGGGTCTGAGCAGAGCAGATCCTCTGTGAGTCACTCATGGCCAGAAAAACTCAGAAACCTCAGGAAAATTGGAAGTACTGAAACGCATCAGTGAGGCAGCTGCCTTTCTCTTTCTTTTTTTTCTTTCTTTTTTCTTTTTTGCTTTTTGGGTCACACCTGGCGATGCTCAGGGGTTACTCCTGGCTCTGCACTCAGGAGTTACTTCTGGCAGTGCTCAGGGGATCATATGGATGCTGGGAATCGAACCTGGGTCAGCCACGGGCAAGGCAAACGCCCTACTGGCTGTGCTATTGCTCCAGCGTCCCCCCCCTTTTTTTCCTTCTTTTTTGTTTGTGTTTTGGAACATACCCAACAACGTTCAGGGGTTACTCCTGGCCCTGCACTCAGGAATCACTCCTGGCAGTGCACAGAGGACCACATGGGATGCCGGGGATCAAACCCGGGGTCAGCCACATTCTAGGCAAGCACCCTCCCTGCTGTACTATTGCCCAAACCCAAGGTAACTGACTTTCTAAACCAGTTTAGATCTGGCTCCTTCAAGGGAATCCTGTCTCAAAAGTGTCTTCTTTTACATGGCAAGGCACTGGGGTCTTGTTCACAAATTTAATTTGCTGGAGGGTTTATTTCAACATTTCATGCAATGTTAATCATAGGGAGCACACAATGTGAGCCAAGGAGAAAGCTCACAGAGCGAGTGCACGCACTTCTCAGGCAGGAGGCTCAGGCTCCCAGCCAGGTTAGGAGCTCTGTGCTCCATTTTAGGCAGCCACCTCAGGGTCACGATCACGATCACGATCATCTTGTTGTTCGTTGATTGCCTGAGCAGGCCCCAGTAACGTCTCCTTCGTCCTAGCCCTGAGATTTTTTTAAAAAGTGCCATATTCAAGGCTCTTTCA
>JAOXYA010175735.1:0-20871 GCA_028565675.1 Sorex palustris | reverse complement strand
CAATGGAGACGTTACTGGGCCCGCTCGAGCAAATCGACGATCAACGGGAGGGTCTTTACCTTTTACCTTTACCTTTATTTTATTTTATTTTTGTGTGTCACACCTGGCGATGCACAGGGATTACTCCTCACTCATGCACTCAGGAATCACTCCTGGCAGTGCTTGGGGGACCCTATGGGATGCTGGGAATCGAACCCGGGCCGGCCACATGCAAGGCAAACGCCCTCCCCGCTGTGCTATTGCTCCAGCCCCTGGGGAAATGGTTTTTAAAACTCCAAGTGGCTCTTTTATATTTGAGGTTTGGGGAACATTAGGAATTTGCAAAGCCCAGCAAGAAAATGATGGCGGGGGAGGGGGGGGCTGGTGAGCTATAGGATAGAAGGTTTGGCACTCGCATTGCTCACACCTAGGCTGGGTTCATTCCCCAGCACTCCACACCCCCGCGGATCCCCACCTCCCATCAGGAGCCAGGAGTAAGCCCTGAGCACTACTGGTGTGGCCCCAAACCCCAAACTTAAAAAAGAAAGCCAAGACTGTGATGGGGGAAGCATCAGCTAGCCAGGCCCCCTCCGACCCTGGTCCCCCCATCTGCACCTGCGTCTGTCCCCCACTCTGGTGGGACAGCACGGAGGGGAGCTGGTGCCACTTTGGGGCGCTTGGCCAGCATCTGGGCGTGGTTTTGCATCTGTACACACTCGCAGCCTGGAACAAGCCCGGGTCATCAGCACATTCTGTCAAGGTCACTGTAACTGTCGCCGTCCTCCCATTGTTCATCGATTTGCTTGAGTGGACCCAGTAACGTCCCCATTGCAAGACTTGTTACAGTGTTTGGCATATCGAATACATCCCGGGTAGCTTGCCAGGCTTTGCCGTGCGGGCGAGATACTCTCAGTAGCTTGCCGGGCTCTCCAAGAGGGGCGGAGGAATCAAACTCGGATCGGCCATGTGGGACGCTTGCAAGGCAAATACCCTACCTGCTGTGCTATCGCTCCAGCCCAGCAAAATATATATTTTATAAATTTAGATCTAGATATAACATAGATGTTAGATCACATACCTAGCTAACCTGAGGCCCTGAGTTTAATCCCCTGCACTTTATACTGCTGCCCTCAGCATAGCCAAGTGTGACCTCTTAAAATTTGTGGGGGTTGGGGGGCTCAGAGAAATAATACAGCGGATAAGGGGACTGCCTTGCACACAGCTAACCCAGGTTCAATTCCTGGCTCCCTCTATAGTTTGTAGAGCCCCACCAGAGTGATCCCTGAGCACAGAGCCCAGGTGTAAGCCCTGACTGAGCTCAGCCAAAAACAAACCAAAAAATACTGTTTTTGAAAACAAACAACAACAACAACAACAACAAGAAAACAAACAACAAATCCAGCATTTTTTCCCCAGCGCCTGTATGGTGAGAAAGACACTTGCCTTACAGTGACCCAAGTTTAATCCCTGACACCCACCTGGTTCCCAGAGCCGAACCAGGAGTGATCTTTGTGCACAGAGCTAGTAGTGAGCCCTGAGCACCACCAGGTGTGGTCCCGAAACGAACAACGAAAAAAAACCAATTTGCTGATTTGGTAATATTTATATAAAAGATCACATTTAACAGGCACCTATAGTGTAAATGCTAATAATAAACAAACACCCGTGTATCCACCACTCTGCTTAAGATAATGTTAGTATTCTTCTGTTCCACCATGATTGCAACCCCTTCTCCCCCTCCCACCAAACCAAAGAGGTAATCCCACTGGGCCAAATGTTGTGTTACCATGTCATTGCTTTTCTCTGCTAAGTAGGTGTTGGAAATAGCCACCACCATCTGTCTCTTGGCAGCTTTATTATTGTTAATCTAGCTCTCATAAAATGAACTTTTGCTCTGCAGACATTATACATTATCTCCTTATTCTTCATAGCAACTCTGGAGAAAGTGTCACCATTTCTGTTTTGGAGCTGAGGAAACAGATTTAGGGGGCAGTGAGGAATTCCCAATGGTAGAGTTAGTCACTGGAGATTTGAATCCCAGGCCCATGCCTCCCATGTACATGTGGGTTTTTCTGTTTGTTTAGGCGCCACACCTGACTGTGCTCGGGGCCTTACTTCTGGGTCTGTACTTAGGGCTCACTCCTGGCGGGGTGCAGGGAACCATATGGAGTGCCGGGGATGAAACCCGGGTCAATGCGAGGCAAGCGCCTTCCCCACTGAGTACCAGCCCACAATGCACATGTTCTTAATCCCTGCCCCTTACTGTGCTAGGGCAGGCTTTGATCTGCCTGGGTGTTCACCCACACAGTCACTTGCTTGTTGACCTCTCGTCAGTGTTAAACTCCTGCCTAAGTTCTGGGATAGGGACACTCGAGAGACTTATGGTAGTTCAGTGTCTGGGAGGGAAAGTAAGCACGAACATGTTTATTATGGTCTGGAATGGTAAGTGCTGCCATAGCAATAGAGCAATAGGTCGAGAGCTGCCGAGGGGACTCAGTGGAGGAAGGGACTTTTGAATTGAATGCAAGTCCTAGGGGTTGGCAAGTCCTTCCGGAAGGAAGAGGAGCTGGAGAGGGTGTTTCTGGCTGGAGGAGTGACAGGAAAAGCATCCAGGGATGGTGAGAGGATCTGTAGTGAGTTGTAGGAGTACAGATGGTGGCAGGGTAGTGATGGGGCGACGAGTTTGGGATGAGCTTGGTTGAAGCTGTCAGGAGTTGGGACTTTATCCCAAGGTACCCAGGAGCCCTAATTGGGCCTTATGAAGAGAGGTGATGCGAAGAAAGGATTCACCTGGGGCCAGGTGCCAATGGTGAAAGCTGGAACGTGCTTTCTATGTGGCAGCCCTGGCTTGGAGTGTGGGCCTCACATGCTCCCCTGAGCACTGCAGAGCTTGTTCTCCTGAGCACAGCATCAGGAGTAGCCTATGAGCACCACTAGGTGTAGCTCCCAAGTGAAAAGCAAGCCAAAAACAGAAAGGATAAATCTAGATAAGAGGGAGACTAGTAGGAAGATGAGTTATGTGATACAGAGGCCAGACCGGTTTGGAGAGTCTCTTATCAGTGAGATCAGTGAGTGACAAGACAAATGAAGGTTGTAGGATGTTGGGGGCAGGGACGGAGAACGGGAAAGATTTGGGAGAACAGATGGACTTGGCAACTGAGTTGGAAGAAGTGGGCAGAGAAAAAGTTTGAAAATAACTTGCAGCATTTTTAGCTCAAACATATGATCAGATTGTGTTGCCAAAGAAAGAGAATACAAAGAGAAAGAGAATGGGCTCTGCTTCTAAAGATATGATTGCAGGGGGCAGCGGATAGTATAGTGGGTAGGGAGGTTTTTGTTTGTATTTGTTTGTTTGGGGGCTCTGCACTCAGGTATTAACTCTTGGTGTTGCTCAGGGGATCATATGGGATGCCGGGGATCACATCCAAGTGGGCTTTATGCAAGACTGTACTATTGCTCTGACTCTGAACAATGTAGTTTTGAGGGGCCACAAAGGGCTAGAGCACATATGGATTTTTTTTTTTTGGTTTTGTTTTGCTTTTTGATACACACCCAGCAGGGCTCAAGGCTGACTCTTTAAGCATATTCTTTTTTTTTTTTTTTTTGCTTTTTGGGTCATACCCAGCAATGCTCAGGGGTTACTCCTGGCTCATGCACTAAGGAATCACTCCTGGTGGTGCTCGGGGGACCATATGGGATGCTGGGAATCGAACCTGTGTTGGCCATGTTGGCTGCGTGCAAGGCAAATGCCCTACTCGCTGTGCTATGGCTCCAGCCCCTCTTTAAGCATATTCTGTGCTCAGGGATCATTCTTAGCAGGGATCAGGGGACCGTATACGGTGCCAAGGAATGAACCCAGCTCTGCTGCATGCTATCTGCCACTGTACTATCTCTCAGGCTCCAAGGACCATAAGTTTTGCATGTGGGACCCCCAGGTTTGATCCCCAGCCCTGCATCAACCTCTCAGTGATGCAGGGAGTAGCCCCAAGCATGGCTAAGTGTGACTTTCCCAGCCACAAAAATAGAAAAGTTAGGGTAATTTTTAAATGTTTACTGATATTGGTGGCATTGGGTCTCAACTTTTTTTTTTTCTTCTTACCGGTTGACTGGAGTGATAGCACAGCGGGTAGGGCGTTTGCCTTGCACGCAGCCGACCTGGGTTCGATTCCTCTGTCCCTCTCGGAGAACCCGGCAAATTACCTAGAGTATCCTGCCCACACGGCAGAGCCTGGCAAGCTCCCTGTGACATATTCAATATGCTAAAAACAGTAACAAGAAGTCTCACAATGGAGACATTACTGGTGCCCGCTCGAGCAAATCGACGAACAACGGGACCAGTTGTGCTACACAGGGAGCAAAGTGAGGCCAGCTGTGGTCTAAGCGACATGGCCTCCCTTTGTCCATACACCCCTGGGGCACCTGGGGAAGCCAGTGGCCAACTGCTCATTCGGTCTTCTGACCAGCCTCCCTAGGTATGCACCATGCTGGGGGCTGGAGGTGGGGTCCATGTTGAGAAGAGAGTCCTTAATTCTCTGGCAGACGGGCTGCTGTGTGCAGAAGAAGCTGCCCAAGGCCAGGTGGCAGAAGAACATCATCGGCGCAGCTTGCTGGTAAGCTGGGGGCCTTTCCCAGGCATCCACCTCGGGGGGACCTGGACCCATGTCATGCTTTTTAAGTGCCTCAAGTTAGGTGGGTAGTGGGTATGTTGGACCCACTCTAATTGGGACTGGCTTATTCTCACTTGCTCTTGGTACCGGTGCGGGGGTCAGAAGGGTTGCAGCTGAAAGGAACCTCAGAGATAATCTGCATTTTCTGCTTGCCCCCCCTCCAATTCGAATAAAGATGCTGAGAATGTGAACTGGGTTAAAGGCAAGTGCAAAGTCCCTTTTCCAGTGCCAGTTCTCCTTTGTCCTTGTCATACACAGTAGTCTTCAGACACTTTTAGGAGGCTTTGGGGTCCTACAGAGCACAGTATAGAAATCTCTGGTCTCTGCTTCAGTCTCAGGAAACTCAAGCCCAGGGCATAAAGGAGTAGACTTGGCTTATGTTATATGTGAGGCATTACTGATAGAGCTAGAGACAGGACAGGCAGATGTAAATCACATTCGTGTGACACCCATGTGTGCCACTCCTAATTACAATGGGCCAAAGAAGCTACCCATAACTTGAGACACTTAAAGAGACCTTTTTTTTTTTCCTTTTTGGGTCACACCCAGCAATACATAGGGGTTACTCCTGGTTCATGCACTCAGGAATCACTCCTGGCAGTGCTCAGGGGACCATATGGGCTGCTGGGAATCAAACCCAGGTCGGCCGTGTGCAAGGCAGCAAAAGCCCTACGCACTGTGCTATTGCTCCAGCCCCAAAGAGTCCTTTTCTGACCTTCAATCCCACCCCCACTCATGAAGGACCTAATGTCACACACACACACACACACACACACACACACACACACACACAAGCACCGGAAAAAAGTCTTGTTCGATACAGGCCAAGTTAATGTCTTATCCTGAGTTGGTGGTGTTGTCCACTGCGTGAGAGGTCTCCCACTCACAGAGGTGGGAGAGGGCAGCGTTTGTCCCTATAAGATATCTGCGGCCAGCAAGGAGTGGTTCAGCACCGGCTGGTTCAAACTCCTCGCTGAACCCAAAGCAGAGAAACATCCTAGGCATGGGAGCGGCTATGAACAGCCGCCTGCCTCCTGAGGAGACATTGTCTGCCATTGTCTAATTTGTTTTTTTCCACTAGACTGATCAATAACAGCTGGTCCTTTTTTTTTTTTTTTCTCCTCAGCACTTTTGCTTTCAAGCCTTAAAAGATAATGTGGTTTATGCTCATCACCAACGTATAAGAAGGAATCTGGCTCACCAGCAGCGGGACAGCACGGTGAGGGGCAGCTCTTGCAAGGCACCTCTTCTGATGACCATTCTTCTATTGTTGTTTTGGGGGATGGGGGGGTTGGACCACACCTGGCTGTGCTCAGGGCTTACTTTAGACTCTGAACTCAGGGATTACTGTTTGTGGTGCTCAAGGGACCAGGTGTAGCGCTGGGGATTGAACCATGCCTGTTGTGTGCAATACAGGTGCCTATACTCTCTCTCCAGCCCCAGCCATTCTTATTTAACTTTAATGTTGAGAAACTTATCCAGACCCTTAGACGCTGAAACCTTTGTTCCTATTTTCTTCAATTAGTAGAGAAACTCCTGTTTAGTTCCACTTAAAAAAAAATAAATATTTGGGGACCAGAATGATAATACAGTGAGTAGAGTGCTTGCCTTGCTTGTGGGCTTGTGGCCGACCCGGGTTCAATCCCCAGCATCCCACATGATTTCCTGAGTATTTCCAGGAGTGATCCCTGAGTGCAGAGCTAGGAGTAATCCCCTGAGTATTGCCAGATATGCCCCTCGCCAAAAAAAGATAAATATGTTTGCTAAAACTATTGAATCCTGGATTCAAACTGGATTCTAACCCTGACCTGTGGAATGTACTTTGAGCCTGCAGTGTTGGAAGTTTTGGTTGTGTTTGCAATGTATGTCAATTAGTGTTTGTTTATTTGTTTGTTTTTAAAAAAAATAACAACCTGAGGTCAAGGAATAAACATTATAAAATTCTACATCTACATGTGGGAGCTTGGTTATGTCTGTGTTTAATAATGAAAATGTTCAAATGTACAGAAAAGGACATACAATAAAGGATAGATGGGGAGTGGGTCAGAGAGATAGTACAGGAGATAAAGCACTTCCCTGGCATGTGGTAGACCCTGGTTCAAATCCCTGTCACAACATCACCATCTCCCAAACACTGCCATGGATTTTCCTGCATCTAGAACCAGGAGCCCCTGCCCACAGTTGGGTTGGTAGGGGCTATTTCTGACCAAAAAAATGAACAGGGTGAGGGTCAGCTCATGCCCTCATGCTCTGCATGTAGGATCCCCGGCCAGCACTCAGAGCACCACCAGGAGCAGCCCCCAGGTACTGTTAGGTATGACCCCCAAATGAGCAAAAAATCAAGAAAGGATGATAGACCAGAGAGACTGTACAGCCAGTAGGGCACTAGCCTTGTGACAGACCCAGGTTTGATTCCCAGCATCACTTATTGTTCCCCAAGCACCACCAGGAGTGATCACTGGACGCAGAGCCAGGAGTAAGCCCTGAGCACCCACCAGATGTGACTCAGAAAACAAAAATGAAAAAAAGGAACAGGATGATATACATCTGAATACCTGTAGACTCATCAAGCTTTAACAGTTAGTGCTTGCTTCATTTTTAGGTGAATTGTTTTGAAATAACTCAGACGTGACGCTTCCATGTTAACATCCCAGTATGTATCCTGCAACAGCTTCCTCTTAGAACAGTGTCATTGCCATCCCTAACAAAATGAGCAGTGGATCCTTAATATTCCCCAGTGCCCCATCCATATTTAATTTCCATAGTTGCCTACAACATATTTTTATAGCAGTTGTTTTTTTTCAGACCAGAAGTCAGTGAAGCGTTACTCGCAACATACAGTTATGTCTTTGAGGTTCTTCAGAGTCATCTCCTCTGCCCACACACAGTTCTGTTCTTTTTTGTTTATATTCATATTTACAATTGCGGTCAAGTGCTCATAAAAGGCATCATCATAACCAAAATTAAGTTCAGAGTCCGGTAGTCTTAAGTACGTTGACATTATTGTGCGTCATCACACTGCCTCTGTCAGTTCTGTCACGCAAAACCAAAACTGTACATTCATTAAACTGCTGTTCTCTTTACCTCCAGCCCCCGAGAATCACCTCTCCACGTTCTCTCTCCCCTTGTTTTCTCATTTGCACAGTATTTGCTGGTCTGTGACTGGATTATTTTCAGTTAGCATAATGTATACTTCAGTTTTAAATGACATTGAAAGAAAAGTCCAGCTACTTTGTGCAGTGGTCCTGTCTTCATTGGTCTGTTTCCTTTTGATATCATGTAACTTTCCACTATTAGTGAGGTTCCGAAAAATAAGTATGTAGTTCCAAGGGCTTGATTAGACTGAAGTTAAGCGTTTGGTGGGGGGGAGGGGAGCCCATATCAGGTGGTGCTTAGGACTTATTTCTAGCTCTGAACTAAGGGATTATTCCTGGTGTGGAGGGCAGGGGACCTTATGGATGCCAGGGACCAAGCCTGGTCTAGAAGTGTGAGAGGCAAGTGCCCTGTGTGCTGTACTATTGCTCTAGTACAGCATAGGGTAGGGCTCTTGCCTTGCACTCCCCTGACCTGGATTTGATCCCTGGTACCCATATGGTTCCCTGAGCACTGCCAAGAATAGTTCCTGAGTGCAGAGCCAGTATTATGCCCTGAGTGTCACTGGATGTGGCCTCTAAAACCAAAATAAATAAATAAATGAAATAACAATGAATAGCAATGTCTTTGGTCGGCAGTAAAAAAAAAAATTGTGTTTTACGGGACTCAGGTAGGATTTTTTTTCTCTTTTTTTGGTCTCTGGGCCACATCCAGTAATAGATTTACTAATTAACAGATAAATAGTTTTGCCTTCTGGTTCAATGAACTTTTCATTTCTTTCCTGTTTTGCTTCAGCTGCTGCGTAGTTTCTGGAACCTCTGGCAATCTCGAATTGAGCAGAAGGAGGAGAGAGGGCAGCTTTCCTTATTGAGTGCTGCCAAGGACCACTACAGGTAGGAAGTCTGGCTTTGGCCCCGGGCCCTGAGACACACATTGTGACTGACTTGCTCCTCCCCAGGAGCGATGACTTACCCTTATGTGTCACTGTGGCACGTTTGCGAAGTCCTGCTTTAAGACCGTGGTTCCTGAACTTGTGGGTATTTTTTTGTTTGTTTGTTTTGGGGCCACATACAGCAGTGCTCAGGGGTTACTCCTGGCTCTGCACTCGGGAATTACTCCTAGTGGTGCTTGGGGGACCTTATGGGATGCTAGGGATTGAACCCAGATTGGCCTGGGTTCAATCTGCAAGGCAGACGCCCTAGCCACCGTACTATCACTCTGGTCCCCTGGAACTTGTGTTTTTCTTTTGGATGATGAGGTGGGAGACAGAAGGGGAGGGAGGACGTTGAATAGAAGAAAGGTCGTGGGGTCAGTGTTCGGAGTATGTGGCTGTCAGCTCCTTCTTTCAGTCCTTTGGGCATTAATGATGTTCATACCTTAGGTTTTATGCACTTGATGGTGTTACAAGTCTGAACAGTGGGTATCTGTGGCTTGTTCTTGAAAGGTACAGAAAGCATGGCTCCAATTTTTTAGAATTAAATCACCGAGTCAAAATACAGATGGACCGGTAGCTCAGTGGACTGGAGCATATGCTCGGCAAGTAGGAGGTCCAGGGTCAATCCTTGGTGCCTCCCTTGAGTACTGCCTGGAGTGACTCCTGAGCACCAACTGCAAGTAGCACCAGAGCACTGCAGGGTGTGGCCCCAAACCAGAACTTGCATATGCAAGTATCTCATGCCTATGAGGAAAGCGCAGAGCTTATAGGGAGGAAAATATGAATGAAAAATAAAAGCTGGGGCTGGAGCAATAGCACAGCGGGTAGGGCGTTTGCCTTGCACGCGGCCGACCTGATTTCGATTCCCAGCATCCCATATGGTCCCCTGAGCATCTCCAGGAGTAATTCCTGAGTGCAGAGCCAGGAATAACCCCTGTGCATTGCCGGGTGTGACCCAGAAAGCAAAATAAATAAATAAATAAATAAATAAAAGCTACCTGGCCCTCCCTTTGACTTGTTAGTGTTACTCTTTGGACATAACCATTAGTGGGAGCAAAGTGATAGTACAGTGGGTAGGGCGCTTGTCTTGCCTGCAGCCAACCTGGATTCATTCCCAGCACCCCAGATGGTTCCCCAAGCACCCCCAGTAATGATCCCTGATAGCAGAGCCAGGAGTAAGCCCTGAACACCAGTGGTTGTAGCCAACACCCCGCAGCCCCCCATTTTTTCTTTTCTTTTTTTTTATTTTTGTAGGCAAGCCAGTAGTCCAAAATTAAAGATTGACAGATACTTATTGGATATCAGGTTCTGAGTTTTTTGTTTTTTGGGGGGTCACATCTGGCAACATTTAGGGTTACAATCGGCAGTGCTCTGGGGTCTATATGGGATGCTGGGGATCAAACCCAGGTCTGCCACATGCAAGGCAAATGCTCTCGCCACTGTATTATCCCTCCAGTTCTGGATATCAGTTGCTTCTTTCTCCTAGAGTGGAACTAATGAACCCCAAGAGTTGTCTAAAAATGTAGCTATTTCCAGATTTACTTCCCATAGAACCAAAACAAAGTTTAAAAAGTCTAAAACTGGTCCTGATCAATCGTGCAGCACAATAGGACACTTGCCTTGCACGTGACCCATCTGAGTGCAATCCCCAGCAGCACATATGGTTTCTTGAGCACTGCCAGGAGTAATTTCTGAGTACAGAGCCAGGAGGAACCCCAGAGTATACTGGGTGTGGCCCCCAAATAAAACAACGAGAAAGGAAGGGAGGAGGGAGATGGGAGGGAAGGAGAGAGGAAGAGAGGGAGGGAGAAAGAATCCTTAACCTGAGGTGGAATGCTTTGTACCTTGGTGTTCTGTGTTTTATTTCAGAATAACATTGCTGAACAAGTGTATCCAATCGTGGTTACAATATGCTCAGAAGAAGAGATACAAACAGGTATTTTATAGCAGAGAGCTCTGCTGCTCACATCCTTGGTTCCACCTGCTTTGGAAACATTCTTGGAAATGCCAAGAGGTTTTTGTGTTTCCGTTGGGAAGACAGGGTGCTGTACAGAGCTCAAAGGTATTTCCTTTGAGCCCACATTCCAGCGGATATGTATTCCGCAGATGTCAAGGTCTTCTGGTCATGCCCGAATGTCTACTTTACTCCCTCATTCCTCTGTCTGTGGTGAAAGTGCCCTCTGATGAGCCCAGGGACTTAGCCACTCTCTTACCCTCTTCACTCCCAATTTGTTTCTTTTATTAGCCTTCCTGCCGCTGCCTGAAACCCTCAGGAAATGTTGGGAAAGAGCATGTGTGCTGTATCCCAGTGCTGAACATTTGAGACCCGGCTACCTCTAGGAAATTGGAAAAGGTGGAAGTCAGGCTAATCAGTAAGGGCAGGCCGAGAAAGAAGGATTGAGGGCTGGAGAGATAGTACAGGGGCTAAGACTTCTGCCTTGCACGAGGCTAACCCCGGTTCAATCCCAGGTGCCGCAATATGGTCCCTAGAGCACTGCTGGGAGTGATCCCTGAGCACAGAACCAGGAGTACGTCCGGAACACAGCCAAGTGTGGCTCAGCATTTAAGAACAACAGAGAGAAAGAAGGATTTAGTTCCATTAAATAAAGAATGAGTGATAGCACAGCAGGTAGAGTGTTTGCCTTGCACGGGGTCGACCCGGATTTGATTCCCAGCATCCCATATGGTCCCCTGAGCACCGCTAGGAGGAATTCCTGAGTGCAGAGCCAGGAGGAACCCCTGACCATCGCCTGGTGTGACCCAAAAAGAAAAAAAAAAACCCAAGTAGCAGCTATGCCACAGACACCTCCCTGAGCACTGAGTGTACAAGTCAGACGGAATCCCTGCTTGCACAGGGTTTGTCATTTCAAACTTGGGGCCAGGACGTGCAGTCTTAGAGGCAAGCTCTGATGTCTGGAGTAGCTGTGTGGAATGGAGGACTGAAAAAAGATTTTGAGTCCAAATTCAGGGAGGTGTGTGTTTCACGGACGACCTATGCAGGGGCATTGCAGTACATGTGGCACCATGCCTGCCCCGGGCCAGTGTGGCGAGACTCAAACCTGCCTCCTCTTCCTAGTTATTTCCCTGTGGCCCTCCCTGCCACCTCCCTCCATCTGCTGCTAGAGGCTGACCCGTGACTCTCAGGATTTGGGCTGGTTTCTCAAAACTTGGGGAGAGAATTCAAACGTTCTCCTTAGGACTACAACTCCTTTGGGATCCTGGGACCATTTCCTGTTACGCACTCTGTTTCTTCATAGCTTTACTCTGGTCAGTTAAGCTGCTGGTTTCCCCTGAGTCCTCTGTGCTCTCCTGCTTTTCCTGGTCCCTTGGCTTCTCGGGTATTATCTATTTCTCCTCAAATCCCCCCTCCCCCCCCCGATGGAGCTTCAGCTCAGGATTCATCTACTAGTGCCTCCTCCACCGCTGGGAGATCCTCGAGTTTACAGCCTGTTCCTTCTGCCGCACCCTGCTCAGTGTTGGCATAGGGTAGGTGTTTAGATAAATGAAATGAATGGCAGAGGAACGAACCGTTGGTTGCTTCAGAGTTTTCCCCCAGCATCATCTTAGTTCTTAGATTCTGGGACTTGGTTTTTGTCACCCTGCCCTCTACTCCTAGAAATGCTCCCAGAGCTGCATTATTGAAAGTCCTTCGGGTTATGTAATTGTTTTGAAAGGATATTGCCACTTTGCCTCCTAAGTTCATTTAATGCCAGCAACAAAGTTCCAGAAGTCTTCTGGACAGAGGATGTGAGAACAAGGGTTGAAAGCTTGTATTTATTCAAGGTGGAAAAGAGTCAAAGTCTCTTAGCCATTTCCTTCTGGGAGTGGGGGGAGTAGAGAGAGGGAAGAGATGGAGAAGTGGGAGGGAGGGGGGAGAGAGAGGCAGAGAGGCAGAGAGAAAGAGAGAGAGAGAGAGAGAGAGAGAGAGAGAGAGAGAGAGAGAGAGAGAGAGAGAGAGACCCTTGATATGGTGACCGAGCATTGCCAGAGACTCAGGATCATTGTTCTTCACACACTGTTCCAGCACTGGTTGCTTTTTGTTTTGTTTTGGGGGGCCATACTCAGTGGTGTTCAGGGTTTACTCTAGGCTCTGACCACCTAGCGGTGCTTGACGGATCACATAGAGCATCAGGGATCAAATCTGGGTCTGCCACATGCAAGGCAAGTGCCTTACCTGCTGTACTGTCTCTCTGGCCCCCATCATCTTGCTTTTGAAGGTCTCCTAGGTGTAGAAAATAGTAATCTCAGCTGAGTTCTGATTCTTAAAAAGTATTTAGCCGACAGTGAGATCTACCTCGTGGCATCAACAAATATCAATTCTTGCTCTCTTAGGAAAAATAAAATAATGCATACTGTAGGTTACTTTCTTTTTAAAAAGTAATACATAAAGTATGGCAAATATTTTGCTTAGCATTAAAGGTGCATGATGAACACATAGAGCGTCATTATCCTGTTGCTTCTGTTTTGTTTGCATTTGAGGAGAAGGGCCAGAGAGATGGCTCCAAGGGCTGGAGCACATGCTTGTTGTGTGGGAAGCCTGGATTCAATTCCTGGCACTGCACAGTCCTCCAGACCCCCAAACCAAAAACCAACGAGAGAAAAAATGCCTGTAAGTGGTCAGCTGTGTTCAAGGCAAGTGCCCTACCCAGTATACTTTGTCCCCTAATCTAATAATTTCTTTCTTGTTGTGTTTGTGTTTTGGGGCCACACCTGATGGTGCTCAGGGATTACTACTCTCTCTACACGCCTGGTGGTGCTTGGGGGACCATATGGGAATCGAACCCAGTTTAGCTTCCTGTAAGGCAAAAACTGCTATACTGTCACTTTTGCCCCTGCTAATATGTTTCTTAATTTATGTGAAGTAGATAAATGCTACAAATACACAATTTAGTAAGAAAAGGAGAGTTTTTCAAACTTAAAAGAAAATCTGAATAGACCTATAAAAGTATGTTTTATCCTACAAAATTAATATTGGTTTTATGTTAAAAATATTGTTATAGATAATGCTTACATAATCTGTATTAACAACAAGTAAAAGGAAAATTTCTATAGTTGTAAAAAAGTCACCTGAATAGACACAGAATACTCAAAATCAGTAAAACTTTAGTTTATTATTAGAGAGCCTACGGCCCTTAGCAAGCTAGGAATAAGCAGACCTACCTTGCTTTCTTTTTATCTTTTTTTTTTCTTTTTTCATTTTGGCTCACACCCAGCAATGCTCAGGGGTTACTCCTGGCTCTGCACTCAGGAATTATTCCTGGTGGTGCCATATGGGATGTTGGGGATTGAAACTGGGTTGGCCATGTGCAAGGCAAATGCCCTACCCACTTTGCTATGGGTCAGGCCCTCTTTTTATCTTTTGTTCTTCTTCCCTCTGGTCCTCACACAGGGACCAGAGATGGAAACCTTGCTGTGTGATTGCTGTGGGCGAGCAGAGCTGCTGCCTGGCTGCGTGTGCACGTCTGCGGTGTTGAGCGGAGTGATGGGTTCAGCGCCTGGGTGTTAGTGGAGGCTGAACGAGCAGGCCGAGAGCCCGAGCTATGGATGTGGGCCTATAGGACAGCAGAGACCGGCCATGGGAGCTGCTGGGGTCTGGGTGGGAGGGAGGAAAATCAGCTTCTGGACCTGGAAAGGCCCCGAGAGAGCAGCCAGGAGGTTGGATGGGTGAGCAGAGGGTCAAAGATGTGAATGTGGGCCCGTAGAGACAGCAGACAGAGGTCAGATGTGGGGCTCACACCACCTTTTATGCTTAAGGATTCTGCAGGTCACATATTGAGCTCTGAGCTGGTGAGATCTCTTGGTGGGCTGGAGTATGGGTGTCACTTGCAGGAGGGAGACCCAGGTTCAATCCCAATACCTCGTGGTTCATCTCACACTAACTTAACATAGTTCCTGAGCGTCACCACGTATAGCACCCTCCAAATTGTGTTTTTTTGATTGGGCACTTTTTTTTTCTTTTTGGGTCACACCCAGCGGTGCGTAGGGGTCATCCCTGGCTCTGCACTCAGAAATTACTCCTGGTAGTGCTTGGGTGACCATATGGGATGCTGGTGATCGAACGCAGGTCGGCTGCGTGCAAGGCAGACGCCCTACCCGCTGTGCTATCGCTCCGGCCCATGATTGGGCACTTTGGTGGTAGAGGGGAACAGTAACTTTGAACATCAGTAACATAAGTTGTCAGCAAGTTACCTAGGCCATGCAAATATAAACTTAAAAGTAAAAGACCATGACATGGATGACTTGGCACTGCTTCATGATTATTTGGGCCTCAGTTTGGAAGACTGTTTTTTTAAGGAACAAGAGAGAGTCATACCTAGTGGTGCTTAGGGGCTGTCCTAAGTAGCCACAGCGCTGGCTACTCCCAGCTCTGTTCAGGGGCCATTTCTAGCTGGGACCATATCATGACAGGGGTCAAACTGGGGTTATCCACATGAAGTACAAAAACCTTAACTCTTGTTCTATCTTTCTGCCACTTGGAAGATTCTTCTCCTGTTTTTTTTTTTTTTTACCACAGCCAGCTTAAATAAATGCTCAGGACTTATTCTTGGCTCTGCACTCAGGGATCACTCCTGGCAGAGCTTGGGGGACCATATGGGTAGACCAGGTGCAAGGCAGACACCTTTCCCACCGTACTACCACTCTGGCCCCCCACTTGGAAGGTTCTTACGGAAGGGGGCTGAAATAATCTAGAAGATTTTATAATTGTATATCTGGTTCTTAGACTGGAAGACTAGTAGACTAGGCTCCCCCGGATCTGCCAGCGAGAGCACCTACATAGCAAGGGTGTCTGATGGCACGGTGGCCTCAGGGGAGTCAGGCTTCCTGTATCTACTCAGCTTAGGGCCCAAAGGTGACTGTTCTGGGGAGCAAAACAGAATGCTCCTGACCTGTCCTCAGCAGTCACATAGTCACTCTCAAAGTACTCTGCCAGTCGAGCAGTCACTGTCCTCCCCAGATTTAAGGGAGGAGACATAAACCACTTGTCAAGGAAGGAAGTTCCAAAAATTGGCAGTCATGTTTTAAGAGCTGCCGCACATGGGGCTGGGGCTGGGGCTGGATCCTTGGCACCACACGGGCCGCCAGACACTGCCAGGAGTGGCCCATAAACCAAAGTAGGGTGAATTAAGAACTGCCATATGCTTGCTTTGAGAAACCATCAACGTTTTGTATTATGGAGGTAAGATAAGTTCTTTTGTCACTTGTTGTCTTCCTTCTGTCCTTTCAGTATGGGAAGTTATGGAGGTTGCTGGGACCTGTGTGGGACTCAGTCTTCACACCAGTGGGTGTGAGCCCTACTCCCCCAAAATGATAAAAGGAATAACCTCGTATAATTATATAAAAATTATATAATTATAATTATATAATATAATTATAATTATAATATATATCTCTCTGGGGCCAGAGAGATGGGAAGGCACTTGCTTTGCACACAGCCAGCCCCAGTTCTATCCCTGGCATCACATGTTGTCCCCAAGTACAACCAGGGATCACTCCTGGGCACAGAGCCAGGAATAGCCCCCGTGCACCACTGTGGTCCAAATCCTCCTAAATAAAATAAATATAAAATGATATTTTAAAATTAAAGACTGTATGACAAATACTATATACAAAGCTGAGAAATATAGGGTAAGAGCAATATCACACAACAGAGAATTAGTACATTTTTTAAACAATTATTTTTATCTGTTTTGTTTCTTTCTGTGGGAGGTTCGGCCACACCTGGCAGTGCTCAGAGTTTACTCTTAGCTCTGAGCTCAGGGTTAACTCCTTTCGGGGTTCAGGGGACTGCATGGAATGCCTGTGATTGAATCAAATCTGGGTCAGCCACATGCAAGGCAAGTGCCTTACCCACTCTACTCTCTCTGGACCCAGATTAGTAAAGTTCATGTAACACATTAAATGCTAACACACAGTGAAACAGACCAGGGGTATGTACATATCTGGGTCATGGGAAATAAATTTTAAATGTGTTTATACATAACACACACATATACATTGAAAACTATGAAAATGCTTAACTCACTTTTAATTAAAGTGAACATCATTTTAGTAAAGATGAAAAATAATTTTGGGGGGCCGGAATGATAGTACAGGGGAAGGGCATTTGCCTTGCACATGTCCGACCCAGATTCAATCCCCGGCATTCCATATGGACCCCCAAGCACTGCCAGGAGTAATTCCTGAGTGCAGGGCCAGGAGGAACCTCTGAGCATTGCTGGGTGTGACCCCCCAAAAAGATCCCAGAAAAATAATTTTTTGGTGGGGGGTCCACCACCCAGCTGTGCTTAGGGTTTATTCCTTACTCTATGCTCTATGGCTATAAGAGTACTAGGGATCAAACCTGGATCAACCATACATATAAGGCAAACACCCAGGGCTGGAGCGATAGTAAAACAAGTAGGATGTTTGTCTTGTATGTGGCCAACCCGGGTTCGATTCCCGGCATCCCATATGGTCCCCCAAGCACTGCCAGGAGTAATTCCTGATTGCAGAGCCAGAAGTAACTGCTGAGCATCTCTGGGTATGACCCAAAAAGCAAAAAAAAAAAAAAAAAAAAAAAAAGACAAGCACCCACTATATACTCACTCTGACTCCAGAAAAATAATGGTTTTAAAGAAGAAAAGAAAAATAATGGCTTTAATACTTTTCCCAGTTTTCTGGGGGAAGCAGTTTTCTCTCAAGAAGGTGATGTTGAAAGGTCGTTTTAGAAAAACCATGTAAGCTACGAATAAATCATTGATTATTTCACTCTAGGTGCTGCGGAGCCGAGCAGACAGTCATTTTCAGCAGAGAGCCCTGCCTGCCGCCTTCCAGACATGGAGAATGCTCTGGCACTGGCACCAGCAGGAAAGCGTCCTCAGCGAGAGAGCAGCAAGTTTTCACAGGTACTCCAGGCAGCTGAGTGAGCGAGCAGCTCAGCTCCAACTCGGTGCTTGCTCACGGGGCTGTGCGAAAAGCTTTGCTTTCCAGTCTCCCAGACCTTTAGACCTTGCTTCTTCCTGGTATTCCAGTAATGTGGGCTCATTGATTTCTTCTAGCTGGGAAAGACAGACAAGGTTCCCCCTGGGAAAAACATTCTCCATCTTTAAGCCAAGTGCTTTCAAAACAGCCTGGGATGTTTGCCTATTTCCTCATTCCGAACCATTGTGAATTCCATTAAAGCTGCCCATTAGCTGTTTGGATCGGAAAGTGGTTGGCGCTTGCATTGCTTTCTTGAGCATGATTTCCCCCGAATGCTTGGTTCCTGTCCCACCAAACTGTCTTCTCCCTCCCCTTCCATTCGTTGTTGTTGTGATGATCAGAGGTCTTGCACATGTCAGACTGATGCTCACACACTTATCGGTTGGGGTGTTCACCAGGCCTCACTTCTCTGGTTGCAGAACTCACCCACTTAGCTGTGGTGCTTCCTGGTTACCAGGCACATCCTGGTTACGCTGATCACCAGGGATCATACTCGCTAGCGCTGAGGTTCTCACCTCTTTTAATTTTTTTGCTTGCTTGCTTATTTTTGTTCTGGGGCCACATCTGCTGATGCTCAGAGGTCACTCCTGGCTCTGCTCTCTGTTATCACTCCTGGCGGTGCTTGGGAGACCATAATATGGGAGACCAGAGATCGAATCGTGGCTGGCCATGTGCAAATTAAGTGCCTTACATGTTGTACTGTCTCTTACCCTTAAAAAAAACACAAAACTTGTGTTGTTCAGGAATATTCCTGGCTGTGTGCTTATGTGCTCAGGAGTGACCCCTGGCAGTGCTTAGATCGAACCATGCCATAGTGGCCACATGCAAGGCAAATGCCTTCTCTCCTATACTGTCTCTTCAGCAGCCCCTCATGAATCTTTTAGTTCTGGTGTTTCTCAGGGTCGGACCCTTCAGTGATGATTGTACACACCTTACACTTTAGCTCCAGAGATGGTAAATAGTAAGACTGCCAGGCATCAATAGCCAAGCCGTTTGGAATATGCTTAGTGAATGTGGTAGCACCAGGGATGGAACAAACATGCAGCCTTAAACATTCAAGATTGGTACTCTGAGCCACTAAGTTATCACCTGGGCCCTAAACAGTTTTTTTCAGCGGGTGGACATTGTTGAGGTCTCATCTGGTGGTCTTGGGGTACTCTGCAGAGCCTGGAATCAAATCCAGGGCTCTTGCTTGCAGGGCTCTTTGAGCCATCTCCTGAGCCCCTTAGACTTTTGAAAAACCTTGAAATTACAGTCTTCAGCAGAAGTAGGAGAGACAAGCAGCAGAGTTAAAGTTCTTTTTTAACTTCTACAGGAACAATCTATCTCATAGGAATTCATTTCTGTGAATGATGGTGGAGTATAATGAAAAAATTATGAATCACTAATTGTAGCTCTGCTGTGTGAGCATTGTGATAGGAGAGAAGGGAACCAAATCTGTGAACTCATTCACAGTAACAGTATCATCTTCATGATTAATTTTCTTCTCATAGCAGAAGAGAAAAGGTTCAAAATGACAAATGATTTGCCCACTTGATACAACCACTAAGTAGCAAATGCCACATCCAAGAGGAAGATTGAATGGCTTTGTAATGACTGTTTTTGGATGACTTTGTAAGAATTGAAATTTGGGGGGTGTCTGAAGTGATGGGACAGCCAATAAGGCGCTTCACTTGTATGTGACTGACAGATATTTAATCCCCAGTACCCTATATGGTCCCCAAGCCTTCCAGGAGTGATCCCTGAGGGCAGAGCCAGGAGTAAGTTCTGAGCTTCACTGGATGTGGCTAAAACAACAACAAGAATGGAAATTTGGGGGACCAGAGAGATAGTATGGGGTGAAGGCACTTGCCTTGTATGCAGCCAACTGGGGTTCAATCCCTGGCACTGCATATAGTCCCCATGCGCTGCCAGAAGTGATTCCAGGAGTAAGCATTGAGCACAAACAGGTGTGGCCCAAAAACTAAGACTGGAAGAATTTTTTCAGGAGGTGAGATTGACATACAGACAGTGGAGGAAGTTTCCAGATAGATCGTGTCTCCTCACAGCTCTTCTGGAGCTCATAGCTCCCCTGAAGGTGGCCGGGGAGCACTGACATCCTCGGGGAAGGCTTGTTGCGAATCGGCTAAGGAGCCATGATGGGCATGGGCAGGTTGGGGAAGGCCAGAGAGACATGAAGGACAGGCATTGGAGCAGGCACACGTCACTCCAGAGTGCCCGTTTGGATGGGCATTGCCCAGAGTCTGGGGTATATCACACTAGGACAGAGAACAGAGGGAGGAAGTGCAGCGTGGGAAGAGGCAGTGGTTTCAACCCTGAAGGCCTCTGACTTCTTTTGGAGAGGATAAGCTAAAACTCCAGGTGCACTTGGCGTGAACTCAGATCTTTTTAGGGGCGGCCAGGGGCACGAGGGGCTGACAGGGTGACAGCACTTGCCTCTACCTTTTCTCCTGCATAGGAAGCGGCTTTGCCACCATCTGGTTCCTATCCTGAGGTCTGGTACAGGTTCATTCAGAAAGTGATTTCACTACTTAAGACACACATAGCTGAGGCAGGAGTGATAGTACAGTGGGGCAGGTGTTTGCCTTGCACACGGCCAACCCCAATTCTATCTCCAGCACCCCATATGGTCCCCAAAGCACTGCCAGGAGTAATTCCTGATTGCAGAGCGATGACCAGAGTAACCCCTGAGCATTGCTGGTGTGACCCAAAAAGCAAAATAAATAAATAAATAAATAAATAAATGAAAAATAGACACACATAGGCTTTATTTTACGAAGTCATACTTGGCATGATTTTTTTTTAATTTTGGCATGTGTGTGAGCACCAAAAGTTGAGGATGGTATAAGTGGATCAACATGGAGAATATCATGCTAAGTGAAATGAGTCACAGAGAGAGGGACAGACATAGAATGATTGCACTTATTTGTGGAATACAAAGTAACAGTATGGGAGACTAACACCCAAGGACAGTAGAGGTAAGGGCCAGGAGGATCACTCCATGGCTTGGAAGCCGGCATCACGTGCTGGGGGAAAAGGCAGCTGGGATGGAGAAGGGACCACTAAGTGAATGATGCTTGGAGGGCTCGCTCGGGATGGGAGACGCGTGCTGAAAGTAGACGATACACCAAAAATGACTGCCACTTACTACCTGTATTACAAGCCATAACACCCAAAAGGAGAGAGAGAGAGAGAGAGAGAGAGAGAGAGAGAGAGAGAGAGAGAGAGAGAGAGAGA
>JAOXYA010175649.1:0-20873 GCA_028565675.1 Sorex palustris | reverse complement strand
TTCCTCTCTCCACATATGTGCACAAGCACAAGTGGCAGAGGGTCGGCCGCCCACCCACGCCCACTCTTCCCCCTGCCAAAAAAAAACCCAAACTGAAATATCTCATAATCTTTATTTCCCAGTGATTTGTACTACTGGTTCTCTTTTTTTAAGAGTTACTTTGTAATTTGGTATTTGTTAATTTGCTTCCATTCTATATATATATGGAAACAATTTCCTGGATGGACTTTGTTGATTTTAGCTCTGAGGAGAGAAACATCTTTCTGTTTCTGCTAGCGGAGCAGTTTATAGACCCAAGACTTGGTGAGGAACTGGAAGTACTTAGTAAGAGCAAGAGGGATACTTGGAAAACACCGCTGCTCAATTTGAGATTCCTCACGAAAATGCTGGGAAGTTCAAAGGCTTTGGGTAGGTCATAAATGGATTTGAAAAAATAGTATATTCCATCTTCAAAACAATTGCAAGTGCCAAAAACCTGCCTTTTTGATGTATTTTCTGTGGGGCTCTGGAGCCACTCACGTTAAGTGAGAGAAAAACCTGCATTTCCCCGAGTGCTCTCTGCTCACTCTCGGCAGACAGATTTCCCGCCCTGCATGCCTAGTTTACACCCCCATGACAACCCCCAACCACCCGCTTCCTCTGTCCTGCCAGTCAGAGCTGCCACTAGCCAAATCAAACTCTAATAAAATAAGCCGATCTCTCAATCTCATTTTTTTTCATTCTATTCATTTATTTGTTTGAAATGTGGAGGGCTTTGGGACACAAGCAGTGGTATTAGAAGCTACTCCTGGTTCTGTGCTCAGAGCTCTGGAAGTACTCCGAGGACCGGGCTGGACTGCATGCAAGGCAAGTGCCCGCCCCCCTGTACTATCTCTCCTTCCCCATTCTATTTCCTTTGAAATTATGCTCATTAAGGTCCACCTGATCCGGCACCATACAGCCTCACCCCAGTTCAATCCCCAGCACCTCGGATGCACCCACACACACACCAACACTGCCAGGCTCACTCCTGAGCGCAGAGCCAGGAAGAGTCCTGACACTGCTCAGTGTGGTCCTCAAATCCAAAGGCAACCCCTGGCCCTCCCAACACACTTGATCGACTACAATGATTTCACATGCCACCACGGTCTCCTGTTTACTTTGAAAACACTGGATTAGAATCTAACACTGAGCTGGAGAACATCAGTCTGAGACAGATATAGAAACCAGTGACATTCTTGTTCCTTTTTATAAATGAAAACAACTTAAATTTCAGCTTGAGGCCATACCCTGCAGGGCAAACCCAGGCATCCTGCATGAAAGCAGGTTCTCTGGCCCACTGAGCTCTCTATCCCACCCCTGTCCTGATTATTAGCATTTTAAACTGTACACCAGGGTTAGTTTTTTTTCCCCCCAGAATAATACAATGAAGACCTCTGGTATGACTTTCCTGCTCTTTGTTCTTCTTGTGTCTAAGACTAAAATCTGAGGACCAAAGGCATCTACTATCCCCTATTCTAAGTTCAACATTACTGGCAGTCTCCTCACCCCACAATTCCCTAAGGTACTCCAGGAGTAACCCTTCTAACTGTTGTCTCAACACCCCAAATTAACAGAAAATAAGGGAAGATTTTATGAGGAAATGTGGGTGCCATAGTCACTGACTTCCACCCCACCAGTGTGTAGCAGAGGAGAATTGCTTCAATTATCTGATTTGAGGAATGTTCCAGAGTCTCTTATCAATATTTGGGGGCCATCTCTGCAAAAAGGGGAGACTTCTACTCCTCCCAAGTCAACTGTGGGGAGATGGATTTACTCCCCTGTCCCATAGCACTAGAATAAGGCAGAGAGGAGCTGAGCAGAGGGCACTGGGGCTGGAGCCAGAAGTTCTGTCTTCCCAGCCCAGTTCGTACTGAGAAGCGAGAAGAGGCAGGCGCAGATCTGAAAACTGGCTATGGAATTAGAGGGAGACGGCGCCCATGACGGTTTCAAGGGTCACAGCTACAGATTCATGAGCAACAGGGTCAGACTAGCAAAGGAGCTTGACTTCACATCCCCAATGTGCAGGTATTAGCTGGAAGATCCAGGCAATTTTGCAAAAGGTGAGCAATGCTTAGGGGGAGCTGTGTGGGTTTCTATAGCTCCCGGGGACCAAGCCATTTGGGTCTTCTCTTGGAGTTTTTGTCCTCTGCACCTACCAAGCAGCTCCCTGATTCAGTACAGTCTGATCAAAGTCTGGAAGGAAAAGATAAGCAAGTCCCACTTATTCCCCCTGTTTTCTCTGAGTTTTGAGTTTCCTCTGGGATATTCCTGCTCTTGTTGACTTTTCCAAGTCTATAGGTGCTTCCTTTTACTACCTCATCCAGAGTTTTAGCTTTTAGGTGACAGAGAAATAGTACAGGGGTTAAGATATTTGCCTTGCACATGGCCATCCCTGGCTTCATTCCTGACACCCCATTATGGTCCTCCAAGCTTCAACAGCAGTAATCCCTGAGCGTCTCTGCGTGTGACCCCTAAACAAACAAAATCCCAAGCAAAAAGCAATTTTGCTTAGGGCCAAAGAGAAACTAAAGGAGTGAAGGTGCTGACCTCTAAGCTCCACTAAGGGTGACCCAGGAGTGCTGAGCCAGACGAGGAGTCTGGGTGTGACTCCTCCCCCAAACACAAAAAAACCAACATAACTTCCAACTAAAGGCTCCAAAAACCATGGAGTCTCGGGGCCACACAATCTTAAATCATGTGGATGGGGTCTGGGTCCTTTCTCTCTGGGTTCTGAGCACTGTAGGCCTAGCACAAAGGCCTCACCCAAAACCTGGCCCTGGTACTCGGGTCACCTAAACCCACAGCACAGGTGGTGGCTATCACTAACGGTGGGTGAAGCACAGAGAAGACTTTGGACAAGTGGGTTGGAAGCTGGAACTGGGGGAAAGCCCAGAGATCAGGAAGTGTAAGCGTGGACCTCATACTCTGGAGTCTGTGGGATAACATTGGTTTGTCCTTTCTGCCTTGCCACAGTGAGCTTAGGTTTATTGGGTTACTCCCATCACAGTGCTTCCATTCCTTTGTGTTTATTTGTAACCTCTTTTTTTCTTTTTGCTTTTTTGGGTCACACCCAGTGATGCACAGGGGTTACTCCTGGCTCATGCACTCAGGAATTACTCCTGGCAGTGCTCAGGGGACCATATGGAATGCTATGAATTGAACCCAGGTTGGCCGCATGCAAGGCAAACACCCTACCCACTGTACTATTGCTCCAGCCTCTCTCTCTCTCTCTCTCTCTCTTAAAGTAATAATTATGGGTCCAGAGCAATAGTATAGTGAGGAGGTCTCTTGCCTTGCATGCAACTGGATTCAATCCCCCAGCATCCCATATGGTCCCCCAAGCCCACCAGGAGTAATTCCTGAGTCCAGAGCCAGGAGTAACCCCTGAGCATCACCAGGTATGGCCCCAAAACCAAAAAATAATAAAAAAGTAACAATCACAAGTAAAAAGCCACTTCTTGACTTACCTGGGGAACCATTTGGCATGTTCCTTCCAAGGATCATCTCCTTCTTCCCAGTTTCCCAAACATCCACCACAGGAGAAGCAGCATACAGTGTCCCGCCTCCCTGCATGAGAGGCAAGTGTGGGAGCAGCCCCACAGACCCCCATGGGAGACCCAGAGCCCACTGCCTGTGGGCCTTTCCCCACAGCCACATCACCCCAGGAAACCACTTTTGGGGATTCCTACCCCACCCACCATTGGCTGCTTCTCAGAACCCATTATTGGTCTCTGTGCTGAGAGCCTGGAAGCCCAGCCCCGCTGGGTCTGGCCCTGGTATCGGGAATGATGAGCACAGCCTGGCCGTGTCCGGGCAGGAGTGAGCAGGAACCTCCCTGAGATGGCTGGCAGAGGGAACCACAACAAAGCTGGTGCTATAACTGGGGGGTGAGGGAAAGGGCATTGATTATTTGGGGTGGGGGAAGTCATTCCCAGAAGTGTTGGCTGTTGCAACCCGGGTTCGATTCCCACCATTCCATATGGTGCCCAGAGCACTGCCAGGAGTAACTCCTGAGTGCATGAGCCAGGAGTAACCCCTGTGCATCGCTAGGTGTGACCCAAAAAAGAAAAAAAAAAAAGGAGTGCTGGTTGCTACTCCCAGCTCAGTGCTGGGGAGTGAAGGGTGGGGGTGGAGTCAGCTATGACAGCGTTTAGAGGACCATGCTGTGTTGGGCTTCTAACCCTGGTCTCCTGCACACAATGTACTCCAAGCTATTGTGCTACCTCTCCCACAGGGAAAGAAACTTGCGTGTGTGTGTATGTGTGTCTCTGTGTCTGTGTGTGTGTGAATAAACGCATCTGTGTGCATGTGTGGCAAATTAACATGCTCCTCTAAACATACAATAAAGCCAAAGTAAAATGACTAAAGTTGAGTTTTGTTTGTTTGGGGGCCACACCTGGTTGGTGATGCTCAGAGGTTACTCCTGGCTCTGCACTCAGAATCATCCCTGTCAGTTCTCAAGAGACCATATGGGTTGCTGGGGATCAAACCTGGGTTTCCCTCGTGCAAGGCAAGCCCTACCCACTGCACCTCCGGTAAAATTAATTAAATGGCCTTCTCCCTAATCAGCACATTAAGACAAAGAAGGAAAGGAAGTTACAAACTGTTGTATGTGTGTGTGTGTGTGTGTGTGTGTGGGCGGGGAATTTGGAACTTATGTTAAAGTTGGAAAAATGCTCCAGAAACATTTCAATTACCTGTGAAGACAAATCCAGCAGCCGAGAGGTCCCGTGGGGAGACCCCTTGGACATAAAAGGGCCAGTCCTGAAAGGAGGCCAGCCTGGCCCGCTCCTCCTGGTACCCTGCTCGCTCCCCACCCCGTGGTTGCTCCAGCCTCTGCACCCTCACATCATACTTGGCGATGTTCCCCACGTCTCTGCCCAAAAGGAACGCACAGTCTGGATGGAGCTTCTGGTGGTCTTCGAGGGGGGACCTCCAGAAACTGGAGTGGAAGAGGATTAAGCTACAGCAGAAGCACTGCACGGCGGAATGTTCAGCCTTGATGTAGTAAAAGCCCACGGCCGCCAGCTCCTGGGGTGCCCAGTTACTGCAGGATGTGTAGGTCTCAAAAGTCTTCAGCCTCCGCGCCTCGCTTCGCATCTGGGCATTGAAGCCCTTTCGCATCTTGGCCCGTGCTTTCTCCTCCTCTGCCACCATTTCCTTCACAAACTCAGTCATATCTCGGCCCAGGAGGTCAGACAAGTGCTGGATTGCTGTGTCATCCACCTGGGAAATGCTCTGCTCCGGGGAGGCCATTCTCTAGAAGGGAGAGAAGGCACTGATGAAGAGTTAGAGCTCCCGCATCTTTACCATTCCCCAAGCCTTTCCAACCATTTTTTCTGATTTCCTGCCTCTGAAGACAGCGATCTCTACTACACTGCACTTTCTGGTCGCCCCTGAGCCCAGAGTATAGGGAGAAGGACAGAAAGAAAAGTGGATGGGGCTAGAGTGATAATGCAGCAGGGAAGGTGCATGCCCTTCACGCAACAGACCCAGGTTTGATGCCCAGCATCCCGTCTGACACCCTCCTTACACTGCCAGGAGAAATTCCTGAGTGCAGAGCCATGAGTGCATACCCTGAGCGTTGCCGGGTATGACCCCAAAACAAACAAACAAGCAAACAACATTTTTCAAAAAATTTAAAGGGGGAAGGAAAAGATGAGAAAAGGAAGTAATAGGGGAACAGGAGTCAGGGGCTCCAGGTATACCAGGAATATAGAGAAGTGGTATAGCTGCATAACCAAACCACAGACTCGGCAACTCTGAGAACACGAGATCCAAACTAGATCGAACATACTAAAATATGCCTGTCTAAATGACAGGCTAAGGGGCAGTGGGAGCATGGGAACAGTGGTGGTGGGATTGGTGCTAGGACATTATATATCTAAAACGCAACCACTGGAGCCGGAGCGATAGTATAGCAGTTAGGGCATTTTCCTTACACACAGTCAACCAGGGTTCGATCCCTGGCATCCCATATGGTCCCCTGAGCATTGCCAGCAGTGATTCCTGAGTATAGAACCAGAAGTAACCCCTGAGCATCGCTGGGGTTTTGGGGTTCACACCTGGCTGTGTTTAGGGAGTCACTCCTAGTGTTTCTTCGAGTACAAGTGGCATGACCTCCTGCTGGCAAATCATGTGTTTCAGCCCTATGAACTGGAGCCCTCCCCCCCAAAAAACCCTCAACCATCAATAACTTCATAAATCATAAGTTTTTAGTAAAATTCAAAATATTTTTAAAAAGATAGCCTTCTGTACATCTTCAGTCTACTCAAAGCCAATGTTCTAGAAGCTCTGTCTCCCCAGCTCCCGCCCTCCTGGCTGCAGAATACCCGGGGAGTTGGGGCTATGCAGTGGAGGAGGACTTCATGGCACAGCATCCAACGTCACTCACATTGGAGGCATGAAACAGAATACCTGGGGTCAGGACATAGCTCACAGGGCTGGAACATATGACTTGCCAGCAGAAGGTCATGCCACTTGTACCCTAAGAAACACTGGGAGTGACTCCCTAAATGCAGCCAGGTGTGGCCCCCAAAACCCAACGAACAGCAGCAGGAGGGGCGGGGGGTGGGAGGGAAACTGGGGACTGTTGGGGACTGGCCTTGGTAGCCCCTGCTTGTTTTCCCTGAAAAAGGAATGAGCAGGGGAGAAACTTGTGTGGGAACGCCATGCCCTGACGGTTGACCCTATTAAGGGTGGCTGAAGGGAAGGCTGCACCAGATCCGCCTTGGCCGGGCCAGTAGCCACATACATTCTCACTCCTGTCCTGTTTTGCTGAGAAAGTTCAAGGAACTGCCCGCATACGCAGCTGCAAAACAGAGTAACAGCATAGCTTGCCCAACTTGTAACCCTTGGCTTTCCCATAAATTGTCAACTGCATACTCTAAAAGTCAATGAGCTTTGCAATGAAGTTGCTGTATGCTTCATGCAGTCCTCCCTACCCTGGCTTTGCAGCTCTCATTCCCTCTCTTGGGCTGATGTTTGACTAGCTGTGTGGGTTGCAGCAGGGACAATGGTGATGGAAAATGTACACTGAAAGGACAGGTGTTGGAACACTATATGACTGAAACCAATCACAAATAGCTTTGTAACTGTGCATCTCACTGTGATTTTATAAAATAATAAAATGTAAAAAAAAAAACCAACAACAAAAAAATAAGGCACCCTTTAGTACCACACACAGGTCCAGATCTTACTTGCTGATGCAACATTAAAGAAATCTCAGAAATGTTCCATTTACTACCTACATGTGCATTGTAAGTGCCCCCTCCAGCCTCCCCTCCCACATTTTGCCTGCTCAGCTGATTTGAATTTTGCCTATCTATCTTTATTTCTGCAAAAGTGGCAGCCAACTGAAGATCAGCTGCCCCCAAAGCAAGGAAAAGAGCTTCCCCACTGCTTGTGTGTCCAGCACACCGTGGCAGTGGCTGCTCAGGACATTTTTGCCATCTGGACATATTACTTAACTTCTCAACACAATATTTTGCTTCTTTTGGTTCCCTTGCCCTGTCGAATCGCTTTAGTCGATCAGAGATGAGAGTCACATTCAGATCAAAGAATTAATTGCTCCAACAGAAAGAATAAGCCAAAGCTTGGTGGCTTGGTGGCTGATTTTCATAATTTCATTTTTGCCAGCGCAGCCCACTCCAGCCCTGGTCAACTTCCCCTCTGTCTGAACTTGGTTGAGACAAGATCAGCTACTCCTAGACCCACCGCCTTTCCATCCTGATGCTTTGCTGTTCCTCCCATCCAGAGTTCCTGAAGATCGGAGAGATAGTATGAGGGGTAAGGCACTTGCCTTGCATACAGCTCACCCTGGTTTGATCCCTGGAGCCACATGTGGTCCCCCGAGCCTGTAGTGGTCCCTGGGCATAGAACCTTGAGCACTGCCAGGTGTGGGCCAATCCCTCCCCAAACAAAACCAAACCAATGGTATCATGAGTCTGGGGGTATTTCCAGCATCTGCTTCCTGCGTAACATGTCTTTGGTGAAAAGGGTTTCCATGTGGAAAAATTTAAGAAGTCCTGACGTAAATAATAATGTCAAAAACATTTCAGTTATTTCGTACACAGTGGCAGCTTTAACAGCTGTGCAGGCTGGGATAAGTTAAGGGGAAAAATATCAAGCCTCTGCATAATGCCTTGGATAGAACTTTTGATACAGGTAAAAGAAACAAGCATAAAAATTCAATAACCAGCAAATATCACAGGGGTCTCAGACCTGCAGTCCAGTCTATGAGGGTTGTGCTTCATCTGAACCCCAGACCTGCAAGAGACCTTTCTCTTGGCAAACCAAGCTCTCCTGAGGATATTTATTAATCCATTTATTGCAAGACTGAAGACTGAACCCAGGTCTCGTGCGTGCAAGAATGCATTTTATTGCTAAGCCACACCCCCAGTCCAGGATGTAAATTTTAATAAGGAGTTCCCCAGTGGTGCTCAGGGGAGTTTAGGGGATCATGGTAGGTTAAGGTACTGGGGATTGGAGAATGCCTCCTGCTCACAAGGCACTCTCTCCAGCCCTACCATCTTCTCCACTTAGGTAGATACCCTTTGGTTTTGGTCTTTGAGTCAAAGCCAGCTGGCTCAGGGGGCCCTAAGAAGGGTTTTTTCCATTTCCCTAGTAACATAGATTTTTATTTTTGCTTTTTTTGGGTCACACCCTGGCTATGCTCAGGGGTTGATCCTCCCTCTGCACTCAGGAATTATTCCTGGCGGTGCTCGGGGACCATATGGGATGCCAGGTATCGAACCCAGTTTGGCTGCATGCAAGGCAAACACCCTACCTGTTGTACTATCACTCTGGCCCCAGGTCACATGTTTAATACAAATCATGAGCTGGTGTGTCTCAGACTCTAGCATGAAACTCCACTCAGTATTACATTAGCCAGTACCAAGGCTCCAGACCTCCCCAGAGAAAATGAACCAGTAATAAGGCAGCGGCAGCTCCACAGCAGCTGGGATCAATCCTGCATGCACATAAAGCTCTGTTTGAGTCACATCCAATAGAGCTCAGGGGCTACTCCTTGCTTTGTGCTCAGGGGTCACTTCCCCAAGTGGTGCTTGGGGATCCATGTGGTCTGGGGGAGTTAAAGCAGAGTCAGCTGCATGCAAGGCAAATGCTTTAACCTCTGTACAGTATCTCTCCCACCCCAGTGGTTGATTTTACTTCTCCCAGGGCAAAATTGATGGAAACCCAGGCTCTCAACCTGTTGATGTTCTCTGCTGGCTGCTACAGCGGCCATGGTAAGATACCAAGAAGCAGGATTTAGTCTCAGAATCCTGTGCTGGATCTCTGGCCTCAGAGAAACAAGCAGGTGGGAAGCAGAGAAAGGAAGGAAAGCTGCTGTGTCAGAAAAGACATTCACTCACCTCAGGGTTTAATCCGGAGACTCAGTCAAATGCAGCCGCAGCACCCGGGCAGAACAAGGGCCCAAGCAGAAATGCTCTACCAGTTTCTCCCCGTGTCCCGTGAAGCAATGAGAATGTTTGGAGGAACTGCAACTCGGATTGCACAGACATTTCCAGAACATGCCCTGGATGCTGTGTCAACACGGGTGAGTCAAGACCCAGAAGGAAGAACAAAATCTAAACAAGACCCACAACAGGAAGGGTTTTTTGTTTTTTTTTTTTTAATTCTAAGATTCTCAGTAAAGTGGTCAGTCTTGGGAAGCAACGAAGTTTCTAGTTTTCTGGTTCCTCTTAGGAGTTTGTCTTTTTATTCTGGAAGCTATAAATGTTTAAAATAGGCTCAGGATATTGGCTCAGTGATAGAGCACTTGTCTTGCTGCATTAATCCCCCATACATCAAAGATAAATCAAATTATTTTTTAAAATGTGGGAGGAACCAGAGTGATACTACACTGGGTGCTTGCCTTGTATGAGTCCAACCTGGGTTTGACCCCCAGAACTCCTTATGGTCCCCAGAGCCTAACAGAAGTGATCCCTGAGCACAGAGCCAGGAGTAAGTCCTGAGCATTGCCAGGTGCGGTCCCAGACCAAAAAACAAAAAAAGTAATAAGGTATTTTCAAAACCATGTGTCTAGGTGTGGGTCTTTTTATACTCACTGTACATTTTACATTCACTCAGCACCATGACTCTGCTTTTTCTTTTCTTTTTTTTTTTGCTTTTTGGGTCACACCCGGTGATGCACAGTTTACTCCTGGGTTTGCTTCAGGAATTACTCCTGGTGGTGCTCAAGGGACCATAAGGGATGCTGGGAATCAAACCTGGGTCGGCTGAGTGCAAGGCAAATGCCCTACCTGCTGTACTATCACTCCAGCCCCTCCCCCCTTTTTTTAAATGACTCTGCTTTTTCTACTGAAACATCAGCCCTGGGTTTCATAAATCATAATCTTTTATGATCTGAGAATATCCTACAATTCTTTTTTCATTCTTTCTGGTACTCCCAAAGAATTTTGAAGTTTTCTTATTTTTTTCTTTTTGGGACATACCTGGAAATGCTCAGGGATTACTTCTGGCTCTGCACTCAGGAATTACTCCTGGTGGTGCTTGGGGGACCATATGATATGTTGGAATTTTCAACCCAGGTTGGCTGCGTGCAAGGCAAACGTCCTACATGCTGTACTATCACTCCGGCCCCTTTTCTTCCCTCATAATATATTCTCTCCTTGGCCAGAGAGACAGTACAAGGATTATATATAAAAATAACAGAGAACAAGAAAGAACTAGGGGAAGTGAAAAATAGGACTGTTGAAATGAAGAATTACCATCACTGGAGGCCAGAGAGATGTTATAGGGGTAAGGCGCTTGCCTTGCACACAGCTCACCTTGGTTTGGTCTGATTCCCTGAACCTTACCGGAAGTGATTCCTGCGCACACAGCCAGGAGTTTAGCCCTGGGTATCACTGGGTGTGTCCCCTACCCCAAAGAAAAGGAATTACTACCATTGGAGAGTTGGAAGATACAGCAGAGCCCCTGGATTCCATGAGAATGGGAACAGGCCTCTTGGTTCATTTTCCTTTCGTGGTGTTCTGGGGCTCCAACCCCAGGGCCGCACATACTGAGCATACCAGGACCTACCACTAAGCTACATTTTTTTTCCTGTTTACCATTATTTGAGGAGAGGACAGATATCACTCCAGCATTGCTCAGGGTCTGGGGGTCATTCCTGGAGATATTCTGGTGGACTGTGCGGGCCTAATATTTTAAGTGCTCAGCAGGGAAGGCTGAAGACCTCCAGGGCCACACAGCAAAGTGTTAGGGCAGGCAGGGAGAGGCCAGTTCTTGAGGGATTCTTTGCGGGTGCCAGTGCAAGCACTGGCTTCTCTGTGCAAGAACAGCTGAAACAATCTGTTTTTTTTTTTTTTTGAGGGGGGAAGGATAGGGGTGTCCCAGACTGACTCCTAATTCTGTGCTTAGGGATCCCTCCTGGCAGGGCTCAGAGAACCATGTGTGGTGTTAGGGATCACACCCAGGTTAGCCATGTACAAGGCAAGCATCCTACCCATTGGGCGGTCCCTATCTCCGATCCCTATCCAGTTTTTAAAAATATTTTTGTTTTAGGAGTCATGTCCAGCTATGCTCAGGGCTAACTCCTGGCTCTGTGCTTAGGGATCACTCCTGGTGGTGCTCAGGGGACCCATGGTGTGTCAGGGACTGAACCGGGGTGAGCCAAGTGCCTAAGTCCTGTACTCTCCTGGGAATTATCTGGGGGTCAGGAGGGCTCTGGTTGAGAAGTGCTGATTATATAAGAAACCCCGAGTGATTCGATGTTAGAGATTCTATTTCTACCTCTTTACCCAAGAAAAATAAGAGCATCAACACAGAGTTAAAGGAAACACTCAAAAAGAGTTTTATTCATAACAATCCAAAGAACAAAGGCAACCTGGGAATAAACAAATAATACACAAAGTATCCATACAACAGTACAACAGAATGTCTGTATGTAGTAAAAATGTAAAGACTATTGAGACACAATGTGGATGAACCTCAAAGACAGTAAAGCTTTTTGTCTGTGGGATTCAATTCATAAGGGACCGTGAAACAGCAACAGCAATCTACTCTGCTAGAAAATGCATCAGGAGCTTCTGCTGCTAGATGTCCTGGGGAGTGCAGAATCAAAAGGCTGGCTGGGCTGACAGAAATGCTCCCTCACTGTTAAGATGGTCGTAGCCTGGGTATACACTTTTGTCAAAAGGCACTGATCCGGTCACTTAAAATAGAAGCATTTTATAATACGTAAATAACAGCTCAACAAATTGGAGAGTTTGTGTGTGTCTATAGTGCCAGAGATGGACACCAGGACCCCATGGTGTGAGACACATGCTCCCTCCTCAGCTGCATCTCTTGCCCAATAGCTTTCTTTTTCTCCCCCCACCCCCGTTAAGGTTCTAAGTGCAGGGCAGGGAGGTGGCTAAGCAAGTAAAACACACACCTTGCACATGTGAGGTCCTGGGTTCAATCCCCCGCAACAAAGAAGAGGAAAAGAAAGAAATTCTGGGTACATACACAAAATATACTCATGTACAGGATTAGAGAAGGTGGAAAGAAAAACAAGTATTGATGCTTACAGAACCATTGATCTAAACGAAGTCAGAGAACCATCCTAAAGCCATATCCCAGAAGCATGGCAATTTCCTATTTCCTTTTTCCAACTTCCTTTTTCTCCTGAGCCCTGAGGCCAATGACCCTCCTTCTGAGGGTTGGCCTGTCACAAGTGACCGCTCTATCTCCATACATGGACAGGACCCCAGCAGGAGAACATTACAAAATCTTACCAAGTTCTTCTTTCACCAGTTCTTCTTTTTACCTGAATTGTGGACAGCGGAGGCTCTGGCCCCCTCACCATTCTGTTATGTCAGGTTTTGAATATGACATAAACTTGGATATTGGGAGGGCAGGGGTCACACAGTGGCACTTAAATACAGAGCTCACGTGCTTCTCAGCTAATCACTTCTCATAGGTTTAAACCCAAATATACATGAAATATAAGTGAAAATTATAGTTAGATGGCAGACCATTAAGCCAAATAAAAATAAGGGGTTAAAAAACATACATATATACATTCAAAAGTATCACAATCATTTTCATAATGACTTTAAGTATAAGGGAGTTCTCAAGTAAATCAAACAACAGGACTCACACATACTATCAGAAAGATCTAGAATGTTAGAGTTGCCTTCACATTTGCATCATATTGTGGTTCTTCAAGAACCGGCATTCAAGAGAGACATTAAAGGCAAGAACTACAGTCTTAGATGAGCATTTCTGTTTCTACAGTCTTGAACAAATCAGGATTTTCTCTATACTAATGAGAAAAAGAAATTCCTCCCTACGCATAACAAAATAGATTTACTTAGACCTCTTAAAAGCATGCAAATGAAACCCAAAAGTTGGGCCAAAGCAGTGGACAGAACACTGGCTAAGTGGACAGAACACTGGCTTTCCATGCTACATGGCCAGTCCAGTCCCTGGCACCTCATGGTCCCTGAGCTCAGCCAGGAGCACCCCTTGAGCACACAGCAAGAGTCATTTCCCCAGCACAGCGGGCGTGGCCACCCAAAAACAAGGCACCCAAAGAAACTCCAAAGCACAGAGACAGAGTAGCCCAAAGACAGTAAAGGTACGTTCCTACTAGCACCGACTCAAGGGGGACCACGTAGAGCCTTTCACAGCAAGGTGCCTGGGCCAAGCCACTAATATGCTGTTGCCAGAGCAGGAGGAAGGCGGGCAGTGGTGACCTGGTTACCTAGAACGCAAATGTTTCCAGGACCAGGGATGTCGTGCATGAGCTCTGGGTTCGATTCCTGGCGATGCAATGGGGAGAAAATATTTTCACCTAGCGAAGTATCTGGGTTCCTTAGGACCTAAATTGTTACAGGAGACAGAACTTTCCTGCAGGCTGTGGGGGATCTTGTAGCCTCACACCTGCTCTTTGCTGGTGAACCACTGAAAGACCCTTGAGAGCTAAGGAGGGTGGCCCGGCGCTTACCAGGACCCCCACTGGTCCTGTCCAACAGCCCTCCCAGGAAACTACAGCCAGGTGTGGCCCCGGTCACCTTCTGAACTTGAGCATTTAAACTGAGAACTGCCGGAGATGGCTTGAGCAGCTTAAGTACATGCTCTGCATGCCGGAAGCCTGGGCTCCACCTTGGCACTGCTCGGTCCCCTAAGCACCACCAGGAGTGGCCCCAGCACGGAGCTGGTGGTGCTCCCTGAGCACTACTGGATGTAGACCCCCAAACTGAGTACATAAAACAAACCTGGGCGGGGGGAACCCACCAGTCATAGCTACAAATAATACTTTTATAATTAATATTCTGGTCGTTTAGCCAGGCCAAAGGGATTTGTTGGGATTGCAATAAATACTTTCCACTGAATTTATACTTTTTTTTTTTTTGCTGGGTTGGGGGAAGCCTGGCTGAGCTCAGGGATCACACCAGGCAGGGCTCAGGATACTACACGCAGTGATAAGACATGAACCACGGCCACAGCCAGAGTTGCCTGCTAGGCAAGGCCTTCACCTTTGTGTTGTCTCTCTAGCTCTAGACTTAATTTTCTTTTTCAACTAAAAATAAATCTCCAAGATCTGAACTTACTTGATTTTGTTTTTGTTTTTTGGACCACATCCAGCAGTGCTCAGAAGTAACTCCTGGCTCTGCACTCAGTCATCACTTCCTAACAGTGCTCAGGGGACCCATATGGGTTGCCAAAGATTAAACCTGGGCTGGCCACACGAAAGGCAAGTGCCCTACCTGCTGTACTATTTCTCTGGCCCCCAATTTTCTTTTTTTTTTTTAACTAAAAAATTTTTTTTGTTTATTTTGTTTTTTGGGCTATACCTGGGAGTGCTCAGGGCTTACTCTTGGTTCTGAGCTCAGGGATCACTCCTGGTGGAGCTCAGGGGACATAAAGGGTATTAGGGATCGAACCCAGGTCAAGGCAACTGTGTGCAAGGCAAATGCCCTGTCGGTACTATTATTCCTGCCCTACTATTATTTTAAAGTGATAAATTAATCACATCAATTTAATCTTTTGTTCATTTATTTTGTTTTTGGGCCACACTATGAGATGCTCAGAGGTTATTTCTGGCTTAGTACTCAAGAATTACTCCTGGCAGGGGTGAGGGAACCATATAGGATGCGGGGATTGAACCTGGGCCAACCACATGTAATGCAAGTGCCCTACCCACTGCACTATTGCTCCAGCCACTGATCACATCAATTTAATCATTATATGATAATTAAACACAATACTGATTAATGACTTGGAAGTGTTACTGAGTTCCAGGCATTTCTGGGAAAGGACAGAACATTTTAAAATTCTGTAATTTATTTCCTTAGCAAAAAGTTTCTTAAATCAGATTCTCCTTTCAAACTATTCTTCATTCTAATCGCAGGTTCTCCTAAAGGATCATTTTATTTATAGTTTGCGCATTTCTTTTTAACACACACACACACACAATGTGTCCAAGATGCTGGGGTCAAATACCTGAGGATGTTGGAACCTTATGAATACATCCAGGACAGCAATGGAGAGAATCGTGAACAAAAATATCACAGTCTGCACAGAAAACATTCCGGCACACAGTGCAGAGGTAGACCTAGAGGAAGAAGTAAAAGTAATTTCTGAAAGTTAGACACAGCTTAGCTAGACTACCTGAGTTTGATCCCCGGCATCAATACAATCCCCCAAGCACCACCAGGAGTGATTCCTGAGTGCAGAGCCAGGAGTAAGCCCTGAGCATCACTGGATGTGTGTCCCCCCTACCCTCCCAAAGAAACATAGTAAGGAAATAACATGTCAAAGGGATCAGAATTGGAGATTTTGTCTATAGAACTGAGCTGACATGGGAGGAGGGGCTGGGAGGGGTCCTAAGGACACTGATGGAGGTTGGTATTGGAATGATGTATCCAGTGGAAGTACAATTAACAGTACTGTAAATATCCGTACTTCAATAAAATCCATTTGAAACAAGGGCCCAGGCTAAGGTGATTGCCTTGCATCTGGCTGACCTATGTTTGATCCCTGGTATCATATAAGGTCCCTGATCCCTGTGTGCAAAGCCAAGAGTCAGTACTGAGCACAGCCAGGTATGGCTCAAAAACCAAAAATAAATCAATAGTTGAATATGAAACAAAAAAGAAAAAAATCAGAAAACTGTAACACAGCCTTAGTTATTCCTTGAATGACTTTAACTACAAAAGTTATAATTAAATTTTTAATTAAACCTTCTAAACATTTTGTTTTTGTTGTGGGCTGGAGCGATATAGCACAGCAGGTAGGGCGTTTGCCTTACATGCAGCCAACCCAGATGACCTGGATTTGATTCCTCTGCCCCTCTTGGAGAGCCCGGCAAGCTACCAACAGTATCCCGCCCGCATGGCAGATCCTGGCAAGCTACCCGTGATATATTCAATATGTTAAAAACAGTAACAACAAGTCTCACAATGGAGATGTTACTGGTGTCAGCTCGAGCAAATCGATGAACAACAGGAGGACAGGGATACAGTGCTACAGTTTTTGTCTTTGGGCCACAACTGCCAAGGCTTAGGGTTTACTCCTGGCTCTGCAATCAGGAACTGCTCCTAGTGGTGCTTGGAGGATTATATGGGGTGCGTGGAAGAGAGCCCAGGTCAGCTGTGTGCAAGGCAAGCACCCTACCTGCTGTACTATAGCTCCAGCAGTAGGACTATAACTTATTTTTTAAGCAAAATTAAAAGACAGAGTTATAAAACAACTGCTGAAAACCCCTTTGTTCCCACTTTGTTTCTACTTACTCAATGTTTCTAAAGAACCACGCACTAGGGGCTGGAGTGATAGTACAGCGGGTAGGGCATTTGCCTTACACATGGCCAACCCAGGTTCTAGTCCCAGCAACCCATATGGTCCTCTGAGCACTGCCAGGAGTAATCCTGAGTGCATGAGCCAGGAATAACCCATAACCTCTGAGCATCACCAGGTGTGACTCAAAAAAGCAAAAAAAAAAAAAAAAAAAAAAAAGAATCACACACTAATGTCTATGCAAAGCTTATCACAGTACCTTTTCCTCATGATTTCTTGCGGAACACTTAATATCTAGAAAGTACATGCACTTACATGTTGGTCTTTCAGCTCCCCCTGACATCCAAAACAAAATCTGAAAAAGAAAATTCAGAATCATTTTGTTTAGAATTCACTCATTAATAGATTTTAGTTAATAAAAACCCTTTAATAATTACATTTAAGTACAATGGGTTGGAGAGGGGGTGCTTTGGGCCATACCCAGTAGAATTCAAAGGCTGCCCCTGGTTTAGCTCTCAGAAGTGACCCTGGAGGTGCTCGGGGAACCACATGTGGTGCTGCAGAACACAAGGTAAACCCTAACCTCTGTTCTAGCTCTCTGTCCAAGGCTTTCTCAGATGAAGTCTGTGAAGGAATTCAGCCCAATAGAAAATGGTATGGGTATTTTTCAACTTTTCCAAAGAAGGCAGAGAGCTGACACAGTTCGAGATGGGCAGCAGAGAAAGAGCTAATTGGGAATCAAACCCAGGTTGCTATAAACCTCTGTTTCAGCTTTTGAACCATCATCCCAGCATCATGAGATTACTTTCCAAGAAAGGGTTTAAACAGTTAAAAGTTCTCGTTACTGGGGCCAGAAAGATAATACAGCAGGTAGGGTGTTTGCCATACATGTGGCTGGCCCAGACTCAATTTGTCTCTGAGCTCCTTTGGTCCCTCCTGCTGCACAGTAGGGCACAGCACCCCTGCCCCCAGCACCTCCAGGTGTGGACAGAAATGTAGTAAATAAAAATAAAATTTTTCAAGCATCTGGAACCAAAGCTGTGCCTGTAAATCTTCTGTACTGTTGCCACAGCAATCTTTCCTCGAGTACTTTTAATGTCCTTTGTAGTCGTCAGCCATGTCAGGAATTCCATGTTCTTTGTTCTGGGGGTGGCATCTATTCTGGAGCAGTCCAGACGTCTCCCACTTGCACTGATTTCCTCTCCAGACACACAAATACATTATCCCATCTCTTGGGCTTCGGTTGGCCACTTCTGAATTAGATGAAAATCCCCTGCTGGGGGCCAGGAAACAGCTCAGCAGGCGGAAGCAAAGGCTGTGCAAGCAGAAACTGTGGGTTGGATCCCTGAGCACCTTCAGAAGCGACCTGAGCACTGAGCTAGGAAGAGCCCCAGAGGACCGTCAAGCGTGGTCCAAGAAGAGAAGAAATTTCTCTTTCATTCATTCTGTTGTTTAAGTTTCCCCAAAGAGTGTTTTAGAGATCTTATGAATCTGAAAATGCTACCTCATTATTATTATTATTATTAAAAATTATTATTTTAATGGTACTGTGCTAACATTAATTCACAAAACTGTATGTTCTGGGAGACATTACCACACCACAGCCATCACCAAAGTGCCAATACCCTTCCCCCATGGTCCCCGGGACCCTTTAGCTCCCTGGCCCTACCCTGACCTTAGAAGCTTCAGTTCTTGTTCAGATGCAAGGGTTTCTTTTCACTGGCCATTGTCTGACCCCTTGGTGTGTCTTTATATCCCCACTATGAGGGAGCTCATTCAGTTTGTTTTTCTCCTTCTGACCTACGTGCTCTGTCCATGCAGCCAAGAGAGAGCAAGACTGCTATTCCCTTGCAGTCGAGCAGCAAGCAGTCTGCGGCATATATGCATGTGCATACACATACGGCTTCTCTTGGCTTCTCCTTCCCTCTCTTTCCTCTGTGCCGGTGATGGCCTGGCCATGAGCACCCTTGACTGTGGTGCTCACACCAGAGGGGCCATGTTCTGCGCATGCCGAGAGGGTACTCACCGTCTGGATGGGTGCTGGGGTCAAACCGAGGACCTCGTCCCTGCAGGCAGGTGCTCACCACTGACCCATTCCCTGGCCTCACCTTCTCTTTACCCACTAGTCTGCAGGCTGCCTCCATAGCCTGGGACTGCAAACAGCACTGTAAAGAGGGCAGCTGTGCACAGATCTTTTGGTATTAGATTTTTGTCCTTTGTGACTCCTTTTTGTTGTGATTTTTTCTTTTGGTGGGGGAGAGGGTGGCCACATCCAGGAGTGCTCAGGGGTTGCTCCTGGCACTGCTTACCAGTTGCTCCTGGCACTGCTCATGGACCAAACAAGCAAAGCTTGTTTTTTTTTTTTTTCCCTCCCCTTCTGTTTTGGAGCCACACTCAGTGATACTCAGGTGTTATTCCAGGCTCTACTCTCAGAAAATCACTCCTGGTGGGGCTTTGGAGGACCACGTGGAATTCCACGAATCGAACCTGGGTTAGCCAGGTGGAAGGCAAGCGCCCTACCCATTGTACTATTACTCTAGTCCCAAGGTTTGCTTTTTTTTTTTTTAATACGAGCCTCTCGTAGAGTTCAGGACCTGGGACAGGAGTTGCTGGGGGCCACCAAGTGCAGCCCTGGTGTTGCTCAGGACCCATGCAGTGCCAGGGATCAAACTCAGGGCCCTGAGTGTGGTACATGTGTGCTTTACCATTTGAGAGTGCTCTCGCTCTCTTTCTCCCTCAATTGAGTATGTTTGTATTCTTCAGCTGTATAACTACTAATGGTAAATGCTGAATCATGTGGCTGTTACATTTTTAATTTTTTGAGAAACTTCCATATAACTTTTTTCCCATAGAGGTAAAACCCACTTTACAGTTCTCCAACAAAGAATGAAGGGGCTAGAGAAATAGTACAACAGGGAGACCAATTTGCCTTATGTGTGTGTGGCTAACCCCACTTTAATTCCTACCACCACATACGGTGAGCACCATCCCTGAGCATCACCATGAGTGAGCCGTGAGCACAAACCCAGAAGTAAACTTTGAGTGCTACTGGGTGAGACCCAAACAAAGAAACAGAACAAAATGAAACACATAAGGTTCCCTTTTCTCCACTTCTTGCTAGCATTTGCTTTCTGGTCTTTTGGATATATCATTCTCACTGGTGTTAGGAGGTAACTCACTGTCATTCTTGATTTGTATTTTTCTGATAAGTGAGAATTAATACTTCTCCATGTTTTGTCCGTCCCTATCCTTTCCTCATTTTTTGATGAGGTTGTTTGTTGTTCAGCTTTGTGACTCCTTTGCTATCTTATATGTTGGCCCTTTTCCAGATGCAGTATGTGCAAATATCTTCTCCTATTCGGAAGCATCATTTTTGTCTGTTTGTTTGTTGGGAGGTGCTCTGGGCTTACTCCAGGCTCTACACTCAGGGATAAGTCCTGGTGGGCTCAGGGGCCATTTTGGGTGCTGGGGATCAAACCTAGGTGGGCCTCATGCAAGACAAACACCCTACCTGCTGCTGTATTATTGTTGCAACACCTGAGAAGGGTTTTTGAAAAATATGTTTCACTTCGCTTCATATTGGGGCCCACCTAGCTGTGCTCAGGGTTTATCCTGGCTCTGTGCTCAAGGATCACTTTGGTCAGTGCTTGGGGGACCATAATTGCTGCCAGGGACCAACATAGGTCAGCTATATGCAAGGTAAGCATCTTACCCACTGTGCTAATTCTCTGGCCTGGATTTTTGTTGTTGTTCTTTTCATTGTAGTTTATTTCCCTATAAAGGTGCTTTTAATTTGATGCAATCCACTTGTTTATTTTTGCTTCAGTTTTCCTCATTCTACCTACATTTAACTGGTAGCTCAATGCATATATTATTTAGGTTGGTAATAATTTTCACTCCTAAATTTCAAAGGAAATTGCTGTCAGTATCCAGCATTGTTGGTGAGAAGCCAAACAATTGTTATAATTACATATTCTTAGTATGTAACCTAATTTTCCATCTCCAGAAACTTCAAGATTAGTATTTTGCTGCATATCCTGAAATTCACAGTGATAAATTGTTCTTAATCTATGACTTGTACTTGACAAGTCATTTCAGTCTTG
>JAOXYA010175035.1:0-20881 GCA_028565675.1 Sorex palustris | reverse complement strand
CTCAGGGCTAGGATGAAGGAGACGTTACTGGGGCCTGCTCGAAACAATCGACGACTAACAGGATGATTTGTGATTTTAAAGAGGAGCTGGGCTGGAGCAGATAGGACGTTTGCCTTGCACATGGTTGATCTGAGTTCAATCCCAACATCACATTTGGTCCCCCAATCCCCACCAGTAGTGATTCCTGAGCACAAAGCATTGAGTACACAGTACACAGCTGGCTGTGTTGAAAACAAAACAAAACAAACCCAAGTTTCAAAAGGAACCATTCCCTTCTTGCCTATTTGTGCACACAAAAAATGGCACTAATTTTTCTTTACTTGAAATAATGTGATTTTAATAGATGTTCCTTTAGTTACTCTGCTTATTGATAAGGAACCATATTCTAAATCAGAACAAATCTCTTTCTTCAGGAATTACTTCTCTAATTTGATGTTGAGATCACTACCAGATATGTTAGCAACTTTTTTTAACACCCACATTGCCTTACACCTAAAGCAAGGAGCGATGATTGTGTACATATATCATATATAACAAGAAATAAGATTACATATGGATCTTACAGAAATTGAATCAGCTCACAACACTGTGGGACCCCATGGCTAAAATTTGTAGGACAGTTCAATAAGATGGAAGGGAAAGTAAATTACTGTCGTAAGACAAAAATTACTTCTTTTTTTTAAAACCATATTTTAACTCCTAAGACCCTGAACAGATTATATAAGATACATCATCTAAAGTTACCAAAAATCACTGATTATAAATGTTCCTCACATCTACAAAAATATCTTTATTTAATAGCTATATTATTGCTTAATGAAAAACAGACCTCTATAATGCAGCCAGATGAACACAAAAAAATTAAACACATCTCTAGATTTTTTTAAAAAAAATTATTGACTTTTCATGGTTTACAATGCTATAATGATTTTTCATGCATATAATTCCAACACATACCCTTTAATCCATAGAAGATATTATTAATACATCACTATAGTTTCCCAGATATGTCAAAATAAGATCTTGTGATTATTCACTTCACAATACTGTTACCAATCATTACTGAGCGATTAATTGGCAAGTGAATTAAAACACATGCCTGGCTTATTATAAGAGGGGTAATAATCACTTATCTCTCTTGATTAGTGACTATTTGTTGTCCAAAATTTCTTAGACAAATCTGGGTTTTAAAAAAAAAACACATTGATCTGGTCCAGAGAGATCATACAATGGGTAGGGCATTTGCCTTGCAAGCAACCAACCCTGGTTTATCCCTGGCACCACATATGGTTCCCTGAGCCTGCCAGAAGTGATCCCTGAATGCAGAGACAGGAAGAAACATTTCTGAGCACCATTACTGTGTGTGGCCCAACCTCCCTCTCACACACATACACACAAAATAAATAATTGGCCTGCGTTCTGGGAGATAGTACAGCAAGTAAGATGCTTTCTCTGCATGCAGCACATCTGGGTTAGGTCCCTGGTAATCCACGGGGTCCCCTGAGTGTCTTCAAGGGTAACCCTTAAGCACAGAGCCAGGAGTAAGATCTAAACATATAAAGATATAGCCCAATACCCACTACTACCTACCCAACCCCCCAAATACTTTGATCTTAAGAGACTTTCTGTCATGATCAAAGATTATATGATAATCAAGGTTTATTATAATTGGCATAATTTATCTCTTTTTAAGAATCTGGAAATTTTTTACAAGATCTAAGGAAATTACAAATAAATAATGAGCTTTTTCTAAATCTGTTGTTGATTGTTCAAATTATTGTTGACATTCAATACCCTAAAATTTAAGAAAATACATTTGGAAGGGGCTGGAGCGATAGCACAGTGGGTAGAGCATTTGCCTTGCATGCAGTCGACCCAGGTTCGATTCCCAGCATCCCATATGGTCCTCCAGCACCCCTAGCAGTAATTGTTGAGTGCATGAGCCATGAGTAACTGCTGTGCATGACTGGGTGTGACCCAAAAAGCAAAAGACAAAAAAAAAAGTGCATTTGGGAAATTCTCATCACTCAAGGTCCATCCATATCTGAAAACACCTCTCTTTCCAAACCAAATATCACTTTAAATCAAATTGTTCTTCAAACATCCCTTACACTATCTACATCCTGTTTGCCCTTTTGATTTAGTTGAGAATAATTCTTCATTATCTATGTGTCTATGTTACTATTCCTCATATCAGGAATAATACTCTCTGCTCCATGAAAATTCTCTCTTGGCCACACAAAGGAACTCATTAACTCATTAAGACATGTGAGTCACATTCCCAGTTATGTTTGCCTTTAAGACAAAGAACAACTCCAACCTCAAGATACTGCAAGGGAGATTGAGTGGAATATGGAGTGTGAAGTACCCAGAGGGTGTTGGAGACAAGACCACACACCCCACAATAGACAGCTCCCTCCTTCTTCTTTTTAAGGATTTCAAGGTCAGGTTATAGAGTCTGTCCACTGGGGTGTAAATGAAATGAAGAAAATAACTTCCTATTTTGGTTCCTAAATGTAAGGATCCGGCTACCATCTTTCTCTTTTCCCTGTTTGTGGGACAAGAAATAGCAGTATTCTCACAAGACAGAAACATGCTTGATCAGATGATTTTTCTAGGGGGCAGAGAGCTAGTATGGGGTTACACAATGACTTTAGGTATGGCCAACCTCAGTTCAATCTCCAACACTGAATATGGTCCTCTGAGCTCTGGGATCAGCCCTGAGTACAAAGACAGAAAACCCTCCTAAGCACTTTCAGGTATGGTCACCAAATTAAACAGCAACAGCAACAATAACAACAACAAAAAATACTACAAAAAGCCAGAAACAAAAACTAACCAACCAAATAAAAAAGACAAGAAGCTGTACCCAGAGTCCGAATTTAGAAAAGAGCACTGCCTGAACCGAATAGAAAATCAGAAAGACATTCTCATTAAGTTGATCCCCTAATATTTAGGGTCTATAGGTCACAAGAGCTAGTTTAATTATCCTGACTCATACTCTTCTGAAAATCTCATTTGATACCTTAAAAGAAATATGGTTTCTTCTATCAGATTTTCACTATATCGTGATACACTCATGATACTGCTTTACCTTTCCTTGGAATAATTGATGGTGCTAGTGAATCTCTACTTGATGTTACTCTCCTGGAAGATGACTCATCCCTACATACCTCTACCTCACTTTGGGAAGTGAACTGTATAGTAATTTCTTATGGTAATCATGGGCTGGAGCGATAGCACAGCAGTAGGGCTTTCGCCTTACAAGCGGCCAACATGGCCAACCCGAGTTCGATTCTCCGCCCCTCTCGGAGAGTCCGGCAAGCTACTGAGAGTATCTCACCCGCACGGCAGAGCCTGGCAAGCTCCCCATGATGTATTCGATATGCCAGGCATAGTAACAACAAAGTCTCCAATGGAGACGTTACTGGGCCCGCTCGAGCTCTCACAGTGATTCAATAAATAAAATTATAAAAAAATGAAAAAAAGGAGTATCATCACTCTCTCTACTATGAGTGGTAGTGATGTGGTGGTGGTAGCAATAATAATAGTACTGGTAGAAGTAGTACTGATAATGTATTAGTGTTGTGCCCAAGTTTCGGATCCCTAGTGATGGAGAGACCAAGTCCACACATGATAATGCAAAAGCAAAGGAACTTTATTACCAAGCCCACCCAGCGCTAGGGTCCAAGTCTCATCCAGTGCAGTGGAGTCTTGACAAGGACCCCCAACTACAAATCACAAGCAGTTTATATAGGGTTCAGTGTTAAGAGGAAATTTATATATTTGTTCATTTTTTAGCATAGGTCCTATTACAACAGTGGTCAGAAATTAGACAATGGTTAGTAATAGTTTCTAAGGAGGGTACAGTGACCCTTCCTGACCAGCCAGACCCAACTGCCCAATTTCTTATCTCAGCAAATTACTCAGTTGGGAGTCAACCAAAAATTGCAAGTTTTACTCCAGGGAAACAGAAACTGAGGCCTAGTTGAGACTTGATGTTAGCTACAGCTTGTCATGGCATCAGTTTCACCCTCACACTAGTAGTAACAGCAGCAGCAACATTAGTAGAATACTAGTAGGAGGATCACCAACAGTAATTTTCCTAACATCCTCCCAGTAAGGAGTGTACCAACTTCTGATGATCTCTGTTGGAGGATGACTTCCCTTTTTTTGCAGTGTTGAATATTCTTTGTTGACAGAGATGGGGTCTTAGAGCACTCAGAAGACTGAGTACCTTTGGGAGGATAGAAGGAATGGGCTGGATGACCAGGAAAGTCTCACTAGGAAGCTTCACTGCTCTCTGAAGAGCAGCTAGTGTGCTAGTAAACCTCCCTGTCACCTAAGGCAGTGCCTAGTTCTGGTGGTCAAAGGATTGTCTCCTCCTCACCCACATGGCTTAGAAGCATTTTATTATTTTATTCCAGTCGGTAGATAGGTGTGGGCTCTTTCCGTGTATCTGGTGTCTTCATAAAATACTTTTCAATACTCCATCACCATATGTGTTTCTCCTGTGTGCATTGGCTGTGCGTGTGCATTGCTGACAGAGAGGCCAGAAATTTTTTTAAGAAACACCAAAGCAGAATGAGAACTGAGGTCAGTTTTCCTCCTGCTATACTCTAGTACCCATCTGCTGTACCACACTGACAGTAGTCATACTTTTGGGGACCAAAGTCATGAGAAATAAACCATTGACAGCATTAATTTATTAATTATACAAATATTGATATGCCTACCATGTGTCAGGATCCAAACCATAATTACTAAAGAAGGCACACTCTTAACATGGAGTTTATATTCTACAAGATAGATACATAATGAAAAGTGAATGAGTGGAAAAGACAATTTCATGTATAAATGATGTCAAGAACCTGGAGCAGGGAGTAGTGGGTTAACAGGAGAAGGTGCTATTGAGTCCTAATGAAAGTCCTAATGACAGCAGGTGTGGTTGTGGTTGGTTGTGACTGGTTGGTTGTGGGACAGAGAGGCAGCCCCACTAAGAGGTCAGGAGGGCAGGAACAAGTTTGACATGGTTAAGAAACAGCGAGGAAAGCAGAGGAATTAGCTTAGAAGAGGGCCATGCCAGGCCACTTCAAATGCCCAAATGCAAAATCAGATCTCTTGCAAGTGTTGGGGTAAAATGCCAAATAATAATGGTGGGTCAGGTGTCAAAATATTGAATGTAATCAGAGTAGAGAGAGAGTAATGTGGAGGTCATCTGCCCCACAGGTAGGGGGAGGGTTTGGGATGGGGGTATACTGGGGCTTTTGGTGGTGGAGAATGGGCACTTGTGAAGGTACGGGTGTTTCATTGTATGACCAAGACTTAAACCTGAAGGCTTTGTAACTGCTCTCACAGTGATTCAACAAATAAAATTATAAAAAATGAAAAGAAAAGTAAGGTGGAGTTCATGCACAATTCAATCAGCCTAATTAGTGGCTGAATAAATAGCAGTACTCCTACATTAAAATAACAATAATAATAATAATAAATACTGGTAGAGCTGATACTATAATAATGAAATAGTAAAACTGAACCTGTGTTATATCTTGAACATGTATTTCCTCTATTTCCCCTAACATTTAAATTTGAATAAAAACTCTCTTGCTTCAAAAAAAAAAACTATTTGGTTCCCTAAAACTATGATAGTGATAATAATTTGAAGCAAAGAGGGGAAATAAAATTTAGAAAAACTATTATTTTGGACAACTTTGATAAAATGGAGACTCTGAGTTTTGTAACCAGAAATTGTATTTCAAGTATAAGATACTTTCAATGTATCGCATATCAAAATTAACTGTTGTTAACTTTTAGTAATTGTTTATGCAATCAATAGGACTGAAAGGCAATGTTATTTATTTCACACTAGCTCTGTCTCTCAAAACAGAGATTTAGGCACATTGCCATCTAGGCATAATCTGACTGACCTGTGATCGATTTATTTTTAGAGAACATTAAAATGTTAGAAAATAAGTATTATTCATAATTTAAAACTTTGAGAATTTGGCTTTGTAGATTAATGGATACAAAGCTTAGTGGATAAGGTTAATGGATAATATTTACTTCAAATCTTACCACAAATTGTAAGAATACCAGTGGTGAAGTTGTGACAAGTGATGATGAATCCTTTGATAATTTAGAGAAACTCAAATGAAAATATTTTGAAAAGATGAATGATCATGCAAAACCATTCAGAAGAATTACTGACCTAAGCAGTAAACGGGAGAAGTAAAAATGATCAGACCCAACAATTAGAAGGTTCTTTTCTTTCTTTTTAACACTTCAATTGTAGATTAATTGAATGAATCACAAAAGTATAACATCCAAGTTGTCATCTTCAGCTAGGCAACAGAGATCATAATTTTAAAAATTGGTAGACAGTGTCATGTTCAACAGCATGTTCACATGTCATGTTCAAAATAAGTCAGATAGAAAAAGACAGATTAGACTATCTGACTCATATATTGTATGTAATGAAGCAAAGCAAGCATATAAACAATATCCTATGAAAGCAAATACTTATACTGATGAACAAAACAGGTTTTAATGAGGAAGGAATGAACTATTAGGGGCAGAAATGAGGGGGAAGATGGGTTTTATGTACAGTCCAGGAGAATAGGTACTGTGTAGTGGAGTGGTATGGGAGCATTGTGCTCTTAAACATAAACATTCACACTTTTGCGAACCACAGTTACCTCAGAAAAATTAAGATTAAAATAAATATATGGTAGACAAAAATGAAGCATTTCCAAATCAGAATTTGGTTTCTATATTCTAGTCTCTTTCCTATTTTTCCACAATTTCCAATCTTTACTTTGTAATGAAATTTGCTGACTACATTTTCAAAAGAAGTACAGATTTCATTCATGTTTACTTTTTCATTTGGTGGAATCCCTTCCTAGTTTGACAATCCACAAGTTAAATTATAAATGTGACCATTTCCCTGAAATCAGCACCTCCATTTTGCCTAACACAATGAAATCTTTAAACAGGAAAAGGAAAAGGAAGAATTTAATTAGTGGGGAAGTTTGAAAATACACTTTAAAGAATATCCAGGAAAGGAATAAGAACATTTGACATCTCTAGAGATCTTTTCTATATAACTAAAATGTATGAGAAAAGCAGATGTTACCAATGGAAAATGTAAAAGATGAAACAATTCACAATTATTCAGTCAAACCATAGAAAATAACTTCTAAGAGCCACTAGAAATTTGAATGATTACAGTAACCCATTAATACAAAAAAACAATATCAGTCCAGGAATACATATTAGGGAAGAGGTTTCTTTAAAGAAGAGGTGAGAATAATGTTAGGACACTGGGTTAAGTTTAAGTCAATATTAGATTAGACGCACATTTATTTTCAATAACTGAAATTTTCTAATATACATTTATGTTTTATGATGCTGAAATGACTAGAACTTACCCAGATGATGAATTTTTTAATGTAAAAGGTTAGTCTAATTCGGTACTAGTCCTTATCAGAAAAATACTATTGGTGTAGGATTTATTTTCTTATCATAACTCACTAGTCACAATGGCAACCAAAGATCATGACCACTGTATAGTAATATTTTGTTATTCTCATACAAATTGTTTTCAACTTCAAAGGGAAACCTTCCCACAACCATAAGCAGAAGTTGAAGAAAATGATTAAAATATGTTAAGTTTAATTACGGGGCTGGAGCGATAACACAATGGTAGGGTGTTTGCCTTGTGCACAGCCGGCCTGGCCGAGCTGGGTTTGATTCCTCCGCCCTTTTCAGAGAGCCCAGCAAGCTACTGAGAGTATCTTGCCCACATATATTCAATATGCCAAACACAGGAGCAACAAGTCTCAAAATGGAGACGTTACTGGGCCCGCTCGAGCAAACTGATAAACAACGGGAGGATGGTGTTTGTTTGTTTGTTTGAATGTAGTCATGGTTTGATAAATTAAAAATATTTATCTAATTCCTCACTCATTTATCTTTTCTTCCCAGAAATCTAATTTTTCATTTAGTTTTTATTGTTGCTGTTGTTTTGGTGACAGGGATCAAATTCAGGGTCTAATATATGACAAGCATGTGCTCTATAACTGAAATACATCCCCAGATAGAAAATGATTTAATGTAACAAAACTACATGTTGGGGGGAAAAGCTACAATCTGGGCAAAAAGCTTTAAAATACATATTAGAGTGTGAAAACACATACAAATCCCTATAAGGATTTTTCTCCCCTAAAAGAAATGAAAAAGAATAGCTAGCCACAAAAAAGGTTTCGAATTAAAGGAAACAAATTTGAAAGACTTATTAAAATCTAAACTAATCTCTACACATGATTATAACTCATCTAAGCACTGGTCTTTGACTTTTAATTCAATTTAATTGAAAATGAAATGCCTTCTCATCCCCTTCCCCGAGGAATAAAATATGTCAGCAAGTTTCAAAAAGACACTGCACAAAATAATCAACCTTTGATGGCTGAATAAGGAGAAGGTCGATCAAGAGCTAGAGTGGTGGGGCTGGAGAGATAGCACAGCGGGTAGGGCGTTTGCCTTGCAAGCGGCTGACCGGGGTTTGATTCCCAGCTTCCCATATGGTCCCCCGAGCACCGCCAGGAGTAATTTCTAAGTGCATGAGCCAGGAGTAAAAAGCAAAAATAAATAAATAAATAGCTGGAGTAGCTAATACTGTGGTGACAGATGGAAATGGAGTTTTGAACTGAGCGCCAGTGAGCTAATTCTTAGAATCCAGGTAGGTCTGTGCAAAGCACACTGGACATTTTCTCAATGGCTGCAACTAAGAGCCTTTCTCGAGGATAACATCCGTGTCTGCACATCTCAAAGGCATTTGATTGTCACTTACCTAAATCACTTCTAAATATATCTGCATGCACAATTTATTCTACAATATCCTTTGTCCCAGATTTTACTGAGAAATTCTAATACCTGATGGGAACAATAAAGCTTTTTAAATGTCATGTTGCCAAAGGCATTTTAATACTTTCAGTGTGAGTAGACTAAATTACCCAGTTCTAACGTCTTCGTATTCAAACCCACCTCTCTCTCCCACACATCTGTTCGCTTGACAAGAGCTGGCTCCCAGTACACCAGCCTTTCACGGTCTGAAGGAGCAGACCAAGACTCTCAAGGGAGCAGACTCAGACTCTCAAGGGAGCAGACCAGCTTGACCATATGTACTCTGACTATGAGTATAGAACATGGGCGTCCTATGACCCGTGGATGCTGAGTGGGTGCCCCCTACTTCATCTTCTCATAGCAAGAGCTGCCAGCAAACTCTCCATGTGTTTCAGGCTCTTGAGCATAGGTCATAACAAAGCTAAAAAGTGGCTGCTATTCTCATACATGAGAAATGCACCTCTTTTTCTTCATGACCTAAAAGTGATGACACCAGCCTTGGTTTTGGGGGACAGGGGAGGAGAGTGAGCACATGTGGGACAGTGCATAGCAGAATGGGAAGGATGAAGAGAACAGGTACAGGAATAGGCCGATCCACATGTGCTCTGTGTCTACAGCAGAATACACAGGATCTTACTGTGGGTTTATGTCAGGATTGATTTTTTTCAGTTCCATGATGTCTTCTATGGTCTTCTCGATAGCATCCGGGTGAACGCTCACTGCAGTCTGCAACAACTGGAAGACACATTTCCATCATTTCTGCTGCCAGCCTTGGTGGCACCCTAGCCTTTTATTTATTTTTTTAATATTTGAATATCTTATTTATTTTTTAATTGAATCACCATGAGATACATAGTTACAGAGTTGTTCATGATTGGATTTCAGTCATATAATGTGCCAACACAGGCCTGGTCTTTTATTTTATTTTTGGCTTTTTGGGTCACACCCAGCAATGTACAGGGGTTACTCCTGGCCCTGCACTCAAGAATTACTGCTGGAGGTGCTCGGGGGGCCCTATGGGATACTGGGCATCAAACCCAGGTTGGCCATGTTCAAGGCAAACTCCCGACCCGCTGTTTTATTGCTCCAGCCCCAGGCCTGATCTTTTTAATAGGGGCTGCAAGTATCTGTTTACAGGGGCATGTGCTGACACTGAACTAATCTTAACTCAAAGCAAAATTTGGTTTAGTATTTACGTTCTATTAAATCTAACATTTTTCACAATGGAGGAAGTGCAACTTTTCTGATTAAGGCAATTAACATAAGAAGTCTTAGAAAGTCCATTTTCATCTGTGTCAGGCTGCTTATAAAGAAATTCTGTTTTAGTTTTTTCCCTTTTGGATTTTGGATCATACCAAGTGGGTTTCGAGGACCCCATGGTGGATTGAAACCAGGGCTCCCACATGCAAAGGAAGCACACAAATCCTTTGGACTATATATCTGCCTGACCCATCTCTCTCTTTTTTTAGTCCAACATATATAGATCCCATTTTAATGGCCATTGTGTCTATGATTTAGTGAAATCTGTTGAGGGACAGTTTTAAGGGTATTGAAATTAATGTAAAATTAAGAATATTTGGGAAAACCAAGTTTTTCTCTTTGTGCATGTTTAACTATGTGCCATAAAAAACTAGCATAATGGAGCCAGAATGATAGTACAGCAGGGAGGGCGCTTGTCTTGTACGTAGCTGGCCTGGGTTCAATCCTTGGCTTCCCATTTGGTCCCCTGAGCACTGACCTGAGTGATCTCTGAGTGCAGAGCCAGAAGTAAGCCCTGAGCACTGCTGAGTGTGACCCAAAAACCAAAATCCAAAACAAAAGAAACAAGCAAAACCCCAACAAACAACAACAACCAAAACCCAAGCATATTGGATACTTTAAGTTTCTTGGAAACTCTTCAGCAAAAGTTTATATTATGTGACTATTGGCAAAATACCAAAGTTAATACTGCTCTTTTTGTACGCTTTGATTTTGTTTTTGGGCTCCACCCAGCAGTGCTCAGGGCTGACTGCTGGCTCTGTGACCAGAGATCACTCCTGGCAGGCTCAGGGGACCTTCTGAGGTGGTGAGGATAAAACCCCGTCAGTTCCATGCAGGGCAAGTGTGCTACCCAATGTACTATCTCTCTGGCCCCAACTCTATTTTTATTTTTAAGAAATATTTATTTTTTTTATTTGGAAATAGATAAAAAGATCAAGTCAATAATAAAATAATAATTGCTTCTAAGTCTGCCTAAAATTCCACATATAGTGGCCGTTCTATTGTCAAAAGTATTATTATTTTTCTTCTCCATTTGCACTACTTTTTGTAGGCAATGGTATATTTTGCAACTCAAATTTGTTAATGTTCAATGATGGAGCAAAGCCTCCATGTGAAGAGTTTCTGGAAAGCAAAGAAATGTTTTACTTACCTTATTTTTTGAATCCCTCAGTGATGTTTCTGTGAAAAACATCACACAAAAAATGTCATTTTAAAATTATACCTTACGAATGCTTTTCAATTGCTCTACTCAATGACAACACAGTATCCTCACACCCACCCAGCCTCCCCACCTGCCTTTTGCTTATTTCTTTGTTTCACACTCACCGATTTTCATGGTTCTAGAAGCCCCCGGCTTGGTACTGTAACAGATTCGCTGAAGTTCACATCTCCCAGTCAGCTTCCTCATCACAAATTTCAGGCAGCGCCACAAACATTTACAATACAAGTACAGGCACACCTGGATCAACATTCTGTGAAAAACAAAAGAGAGCACCCTTCCAGCAGAACTATGGCAGGGAGCAGAAGGCAGCCACCACCAGCAAGGAAAGAAGCCCAGGAGAAAAGCAACCATCAGACTTCCGGATTGACAAGCAATTCAGTGTTTCTGATCTCAGGCTGTTGTAGGCGGGCAGCCACCAAGTCCATCCCTGTGAGGTTTGCGAGGTCAACTTATTCTGAACACAGGCACATCCTGAAGACCTTAGTCCAGGAGTCTGTCGTTCCGGCCACCGCCAGTGAGAGCACTGGCACCCTGTCTTTTACTGACTGTACCTAAAAACGTTTTGGAAATGAGTCTACACTGTGAAACCAGAATCCCTGTGCATTGGAATGTGTCTCTCCCATGGGTAACTTCCTCCCAGCCTCTGAGATGGTCTCTGGAATGGCCTGGGCCTGGCTGGTCCTTCCTTTCTGGCCCCTTCTCAGGGCTTTCACAGGACCACTCTTGATTCTCTCTGAATCCCACCCTCTCCTCCTCCCTGGATGTTTCCTTGAAGCTCTGTTCCTTAGATTGCCGGAAGCCTTCTTAAGAAGAATGTAGAACCTTGGCTCTCCTCAGAGGTGACAACCTTTTCTGTAGCAACCTTTCAAAGATTCCTCCATGACACGTTTTCTCGGCTACTGCTACAGAAAATTTTCTTTCATGGCACACCCTATTTCACTCCAACCCTACCTTATGAAGGGTGGTCTGACCAGTCATGCCCTGAGGTATAATGCCTTTGCCACATGTGCACTGAAGCCATAGGAGCAAAGGATTATATTCCACCCTTCTTTTTATACGACTCATTCCTCGGAGACAGAATTAAGTCATTACTTCCTATGGGGGTCATTTATAAAGATGTTTCTTTTTCTCGAGGGTTCAAAGCTTCCCTTCAGCTTCCCCTGAGGTGACTTGGGGTCATTCAGATGAATTATAGTTAACTAATAGCCTGGGTGATATATAATACTGTCTCTGAAAATGAGCCAACACCATGATCGTGTTCCTTTGCTTAAATTGCTCTGGTTCCAATATCTCAAACAAGCTGGTGTTAAAAATTAAACAGTAGCAGCCTAACCTGTACAAAGACAAGGGGAATATCACAAAAATGCAAAAGGATCTGAGGAAAAATGTAAATAGCCAACCCACTACACTAACAGTGGAAAATTCTGTAGGTGATAAAATGTTTGCGAAGATCTAATGTCATAATATTTTTTGTCATATAGAAAGTAGGAAGGAATAGGTATGGAATGATCTAGTTTTCCTTAAAGAAATAAACCATTTTTGTAAAAAAAAATAAAAAGAAGCCACTTTCAATGGCAATGTGAAACAAAGAAAAGAGACAAGTAGAATACATAGCAAAAATACATAATTTTTTATAAATACAAAAATATACAAAATAAGCAGTAGCATTTCTATATATTGAAATTATAAGTCACTTTTATTTTCTCTTTTGGCTTAATGTATTTTCACTTTTCCTATAATAATCACTGTATTATGTGCTTAAGGAAAAAAGGGAAAGCAAGAACATCTATTGAACTGTATAAAAATGATCATCAAAAGTCATTATAACAGTGCATATAAAATTTCTATGTGAAGTCAGAATCTGCAGAAAGGCAAAAAAGGGATTTAATATGTTGTAAAGTCTGAAATTAAACTGCTTTCATTAAATGTGTTCTAAAATCTCATAGAACATAGATTATCAGCTTCCCAAGAAAGGGCATCTAAAAATAAATTTAGAGAAACATTTCAATTAGTTGAGTGAGGAATTTTATAAAACCTCATCAAGTTCTCTTGAAAAAAGTTTTATATATTAGAGAACTATGCCAGAAAAAATATTAAGTAATAACATACCTTTGCTAACTGGCCACCAGCCGGTTGGTAATGATATTAATTTTCAGTTGGCATTATTCCTGTTACTAAGTCAAGAATAAAAATTTTCCATGCTGTCTGTCCTCACGGCACCTGCGTGCAATTTTCAGTAAGTCAGACTGGGCAGCTCTTCAAATGAAGCCTTAGCTCTACGTCTGCACATCAGAAGGCCATAATTATTGGGTACAAAATCTTCCTAGCAAAAAAAAAAGGGTTCTGACCATTGGTTAGGGAGTATCTTTGTATCCATCCTTCTTAGGCTCCAAGCCACCAGGCCAAATTCTAGCTTAACTACAGCAAGTTTTTCCTTGCAACTTCTCTCTGGGGGAATCCTACACTAACATCATCTGTCTAACATAAAGGAGAAAAGGGGTTTCACAATAGCTCTTTCTGTTCACTTTCGTGATTTCCTGTTATTAGCACTGCCAAGGGTGTGGAAAGGGTCAGATGCAGCAATCTGGTAGAAACCCATAGGGAGGGTTGGGGGTGAAGCACCATCCCTACAGACCCCACACCATGGGCTGTACCACATCTCTCTCCTGGAATCCCTTCACTGAGATCACTAATCAAGAAAGGGGAAAAATGCCTAATTCCACACAAAGTGACATTTACACACTGCGTGCCACCCTTTCATGATTTGTAAGACAACTGATGATGCACTTTATTGTCCAAGTTAATATTACCATGGTCCTTGGTTTTCTAAGGGCCTGATAAAAATGCCCCTAAATATTTCACTTAAAGCCCAGCTTTCTCTAAATATTTGCCCCTAAATATTTCACTTAAAGTCCAGCTAAGTGCCATGTCTTTCATAGGCCAGATCATCAGATCAAACAGTGTCTCGTAAGATGTAAAAAATTTTCCCCATTTAGGTTATAAACTTGGCATATAGAAAAGCCTGGGCAAAGATGAAACTGTGTGCTTCCCCAGGCTTTAGAAATCTTATTAGTATGTTAGAAGCAAGCGCTAAAGGGTTTCCTCATGAAAGGGCCAAATTAGCAACATCTCAATATGAGATGCTCCAGTGGACAGTGTGTACCATCAAATGTCTCGGGACTTTACTTCTTAGATTTTCAGACCTATTTAGATCCCGACAGCTGAAGCTTCCAGAGTAGGGCATAAATGGGGTGAACCACTTTGAGAGAATATGAAATCGGTTTGGCTTGTTCACGAAGGAAGAAATGAAGAATGAGTCTTTGCACAGCATGCAGGCGATAGTCATCATACAGAGCTGCATATGTCAAAATTTCTAGGAGAACAGATCTTAACATTTCTCATCACAAGAAGGCAATTCTGTAACTGCATAGGGTGACAGATGTCGACTACATTTGCTGTGGTCATTTCAGTTCATCTAGCAACATGTTATACATCAAGAAAAAAGAGATTTGAAAAAAGAGGAGATGGACTTCTAAATTAGGGAAGGAGAACAAGGGAAGAACAGAAAGGAGGAGAAAAGGAAGAAAGGAAGGAAAGGGGAAGGGAAGAGAAAGGAAAGGAGGTGTGGGTGCTTGTTTGAGCTCTGGATTCTTTTTGCCCTTTAAATTTCCTGTTCTATTTCCTTATGTTTCTGAATGCAAGCATGACTGAAGGTATCTCAAATGTCCCTTCAGACAGAGTGGTTCGGTATTCTGGAATCTCACTCTTCCTCCCTGCTCTTAGGACAAGAACCACAGCCACAGCTTTCCCAGGATCTAAACCTGGAGTCCTTGGCCTTGCCCTCGGCTATGAGAAGGCAGGACACCTCTAGTCTATCACCTGGTTCTGTCAGGTAAGAAGATGCTGACCTGAACCCAGAGTCAAGGGTGTTAGGGTTCTCCTGCCTTTTTGCTTCCTGGTCTGAATCACAAAATTTAACAGGCTTGATTTTAATGAAGGTTTTTTTTTTTTCTGCTTCATCCCTCCCCTCCTCATAAGTTAGACTTAGTTTTGAGAGAAGATACTTATGAATGAAAAGATCAGTATAGTGTGAAGGAAAAACAAACCAATTCTCAAGCCCACCTGGAGAAAATATTGATGTTTAATAATTTGCTGCACAAGGGCTAAAGAGATAGTATAGAGAGGAAGGCACATGCCTGGCACGTGGCTGACCTGAGTTTGATCTCCAGTATCTCATATGATTCCTGAGCCTGCCAGGAGTGATCCCTGACCACAGAGCCAGGAGAAAGCCCTGAGCACAGGTAGGTATGAGCCCAAACAAAACAAAACAAAAAATTAGGTGCCTAGACAGCAGAGTATGGGTTTGGGTTTTGAATTTTCACTGATGTGTTCTAAGGAATGATGGCAGAATCCTGAGAAAAACATCCTCCTGAAGCCGTGGCGGGCTGAGTCCTTAATAGGAGCCACTTCCCCAGGTTTTGTTTCCAGCATTTTCTGTGCTGCCATTTTTCACTCGCTGCAGAATGAGGCTACAGCTGAGTTCACAGCCCTGTTCTCCCAGGAGGCAATTATGATCCCGTTCATCATTTAACAGGCATCCTTGAGCGTGAACCAGAATAGCTACCCGGTGTCAAATATTCACAACAGCTCAGATCTGTGGCCAATTAAAAGTGAACTCCAGTTTTGGGGGTCCCAGCAGGGGTGGGGGAAGCAGACTTCAGGGAGAGCCAGAGTGCCCGGTGCAGGGCAGGGGGCTGCGATACCTGCGGATCAACTACTCCATCCTCTTACTCGTGGGGCTCTCGTGTCTTCTTTGGGAACAGAAAGAGAAAAAGTGGCTTATTTTGGACAGTTTCAATGACTGCTAGTGAAAGCTAGCTCTTGCTTGAAGACATCCTGCAATACATAAGAAGTGCATGCTTGGTGAGGAAGGGCACGGACAAGGTGACCCCAGTTCCGGATCCAGAGGAGCGCACTAAATGAGACGCGGCTGCTGACTTTCACCTGGGGAGAGACCGTGGCTCCACGCCTCCTGCGTGGAGGAGATAGTTACTCTGCTGAAATTCCTCCCGAGGGACAGGCTGTCCACTGGGAATGAATTTGTCACCAGTCTAGAAAGGACAACTGCCGAGAAAAAGCTCAGAGAGGAGGTGGCGGGAAGTTTACACAGGATCTGGGAACTGGACATCACTGAAAAGAACCAGTGGGAGGACCGTGTTGTCTCCAACTCCTACCCCCACCCCTCTGGGACCCTGAGCTCCAGTTGGGGGACTCCTCTCTCTTTCTCTTCATTCTTTGTCAAGGAGACCCTGCTGCCACTGGGAAAATGGGGGGCAGAGATACACGAGGGTCCGTGTTCTTCTGAATGCTGGTGCTCCTGCAGGGGGCACCATTACATACCCTTGGGAAATGCTGAGTGCTCAAGAACAAGATTTGACCAGGATACACAGGAAATGCCATGGATTGAGTTTCTATTTTCCTTTCAGATCATCTTTACTAAGGATGTCACCATTTAATCACAGATGTATACATAAGGGCTGGAGAGACTCAAAGAGCTGGGAGTGTGACCTCCCGTGCCACACAGTCCCTCGAGCATCACCAAGTGTGGGCCCCAAACAGAACAAACACAAAGGGCAGAAATTGATGCTTTACACATTTAATAAGACTTAATTTTTAAAGCCACATTGTTTTCTATTTTTCTACATAAATGATACTTTTTTGATTTATAAAGATAAGCAGTGAAGACATAATACTTAGACATTTTAAATGTATTCCAATATAATCACACATAAAAAGCATTAATGAATACAAATATTTCTTACAAAATTAAAAATTAGATGAAGGTATAAATAAAGGAAAGTATTACCTAACAGAGGCTTCAAAAATCTATGGCATCTATAGGGCATATGGTATGGACCATTGCTAGTATATATTCACTATGTTTTTAATGCGAAAATTACCAGGTTAGATGATATTCTCATTATGAGTAAATTGATTTTTGTTGAATTAAAGATGAAGAATAAAAGGAAAGAGATGTGGTGTGAACCAAAAGCAACACTGACGAGATAGTTATGAGTTACAGAAGAAAACGAGGGTTCTGATAGAGGAGAGAAGTCAATATGGACCAAGAACTTCATATGGACCAAGAACTTCATTTCACCGTCAATCTCCTGCCCTTTGGGTGCATGAGGAACCCAGAATCTAGCAAGGAGAATAGCCAGTGAAGAAGAAGAGTGAGCAGATGGTCCCATGAAGGAAATCGGCCGGAGACGGGGCCTTCCTGAGGGGTTTCACTGCCATGCCAGCTCTCGTGTCTCCTCACCAGGGAGCCGCTCTCCATAATGGTCCTGCTCAGAGTCCAGGGGTCAGTCCAGAACCCACGTGGAAAACACAGGAAGCAAGTGAAGTGAAAATCACGATTTTGCTGGACCCTGTCACACAATGTCAGAGCGGGGCCTCCTGAGGGGAGCAGAGCCCCAACATCCAGGCTTGAAGAGCTAAGGGATGTTAACAGCAGGAGAGCCAGATGCCAAGATGGGACTCTGGGCATTTATGAGGGCAGCTGAGGGCGGAGACCAAGTAACCTCCACGAACCCTCCCAGAGAACCTTGGGACTCAGTGTGGCCACCTGGGTTATAGGGATGATCTGTTTGCTTTAGCACACAGAAGGGCTTAGAAAACGGATGTGGGTCTATGTGCCTCTATGTGTCTATAGAGATATATGATGCATGTGAGCATGTGTCCTGAGAACAAGGACAGTGGCAGGCAGTGCCCATGTCTAAGAAGAGAAGAGTCTGGAGTCACAGCATACACACACACGAACCCTTCCCGGCCTTGAGCATCTCTATTTCGGCTATCTCAAGTGATGTCATTCAGTTCTGGAACAACTCAGGATCCAGCATGGCTTTCCCTTCCCCAGCAGCGGGTGAAATGCTGGTCACACAGGGATGGGTCTGGGAGCTGGACGTCAAGTCTGATCTCACTGGCCACTCAGCCTGCTTGACATGGAATATGCTTCTTTGCCCCGGATCTTGGCCCTCTCTCGGGTAAGGAGAAGGGCACAGAGGAGACTTCTGGCTTTCAGGGAAGACTAGACAGGTGTCACAAGGAAAAACCGGTGCCATCTGTCTCTCCCTTTCCCATAAGGCTCATTCTGGGGTCCAAGAATGGCCCCCAGCTTTACCCCTGCAATTTATTTCCTAGTCACCCTTAATGGGCCCGTAGTCGGCACGTTTGGACAGGCCTGAGCCTCCACCCCTCACCTCTCAACTGGCCCTGTCACGTCATGCCTGTGCCATGTCCCCATCACATTCCTTGCTCTGAGCTTCGAGTCCATGTGCCACCATGGGCACTGCAGTGGGGACACCGCAGGGAGCTCTCCCGCACCCACAGCATCATGCAGGGACATGGGGCCAAGCAGAGCAGCTTTGAGGCCAGTCATGCCCTTGGGGAGCTGAGGAGTCTCGTCTCCCCCATAAATGGGGATGCTCACCCTTACTGAATCTGGTTGTTAGGAAGAGAAAGTGGACACTGAAATGTGAGGTCACACAAGAATTATTAGCTGATGCTTAGTAAGTCTGTGGACTCAAATCAAGGGTGAATCGATTACAAATGACAATTTACAGGTCATCTTTATAGACTGGACGCTTTTATTTCTGGCTTATCTGATAAAGTGCTTCCCCCACCACCCGCTTCTGATCATTACTTTGCAGTCAGGACTTGGATACAAGTTGGCTGTGTATTGCTTGAACTTTTTTCCAAGGGGGTTTTGCGCAAGGCAGGAACATTCCTTTCCTTTCTTCTGCCTGAGGAAATAGGCTGAGTGGTGACATCCACGACCAAGAAAATAGTTCTCTCTGGGTTGGAATAGTTGGTTTTTTTTTGGCAGAGGAGAGGGATTGTCACACCCAATGGTGTTCAGAGTTTACTCCTGCCTTCGTACTCAGGGATCACTTCTGGCAGGCTCAGGGGATGCTGGAAATTGAACCTGGATCAGTTGCATGCGAAGCATGTGCCTTACCTGCTGTACTATATCTCTGGCCCCCAGGCCTGGATGGTAGGAAGCATGCATTTAGATGGGGTGATTAAAAAGATTCCTGCATTAGGAAGTCCTGGAATTAATGATGCCCTAATGCCTCTCAGAATACAGTCTCAATCATTAAACCTTGGTACGGAAGATGGTCTTCAGTACATGACTTAGTACATGCAAGCATTCAGGAGTGAAAAATGAAAAAATAAGCCCCACTCCTCAGTTTTATTTGGAACTCATAAAGGTCCTCTCCTTTTTAGATTATAGAGACCCACATTCTTATCCATTCTGTCCCTTTTGGTGTCTTCTAATACACAGCATGGGTAAAATCCCATTGGCTGACTCTGGTTATTATCCAATAGTGTGCATCTACTCTCCATCTGAAACACAACCTTCAGCGGGGTGTACTACTCATATAAGTGAGCGACACAGAGCAGAGTGTGGCTGCCATGTGTCATACCTGTGGGCTAAATACACCCGCCCTTGGCCCAGAGGCAACTGAGTGGAGAGACTTTGAGTGCTTCCTTGCAAGCACGCAGTCATGGGTTTGAATACCCAGAGTCCCACATACACAGAGCATGAGTCTGGCAGCTCCATTGTCTGTGAGGCCATGTGCCACCATGTGCACTGCAGCCAAGTGTGTGATCAAGCATGCACACACACACACACATGCATGTGCACACACACATGCACACACATCTCTTTAAGAGTAACCTCCTTTCTTCTGATGCATTTCATTCTACAGCAATTCAGAAATTGGCAGACAAATCACTCTTTGGGCTTATAAAGAATGTTGATTTCTTCTCAGTCAACTCCTTATTGTGCTTAATATATTTGCTGAACTCAGGAATTAGCACCTGCTTTAGTCAGGCTGTGTTTACATAATCTTCTCTGTGGTTCAAATGAAAAGATTGCCAAGACTGTCCAACATCTGTGGGAAAGGACTCCAAGGAATAAAAGGCAATCTAAATGAACTGTGTTGATAGTACAGAATCATTACTTCTTGCCCCTTTATTCTTCCATATTCCACAGGCAGTAATATGTGAATATAAACATTATAACTTAATAAAAACAACTAAAGTCAAAAACACTCACCAGCTTAGGAGTGGTAATGACTACGTTTCCCCTTATTACTTCAAAGCAAATGGTCAATGAAATTCCTTCAATTTTTCCTGGATGTTTACTTTATTTTACAAACGTCTGGTTCACACAATGTCGAGTAATAGGTATACCATATGAGCACCAAATTATAGAAAAATGGGTTCCACCAGCACGGTTCCAATATTCTTGGTGGAATTCCACTATTTTTGTGTGAAATTACAGTGGTATATTTTCACTGTGCCATTTTTAAATAATTAAAACAAATTAAAAAATTATATAGTGGCTAACAAACACAATGCTGCACCTATATAATTTAACAACAACAACAAAATAAACAGAAACAAAAACTACTGTTTTATCCTACAAAG
>JAOXYA010174853.1:0-20882 GCA_028565675.1 Sorex palustris | reverse complement strand
GCAAGCTACTGAGAGTATCTCTCCCGCACTGAAAGCTACCCATGATGTATTTGATACAACAAAACACAGTATCAACATGGGGAAAGAGGGGGAAGAGAGAGGAGAGAGGGAGGAAGAAAGAAAGGGAGAGAGTGAGCGAGCGTGAGAGCCAGACCTGGGCCATGGGCCCCCCACCCAACCCCGAGTTCCTGCCACAGGAACTGAGACTCTCCAGGCCGTGGGTCTTGAGGCGATTATTCCATGGATCCAGCGAGTGAACATCCAACACAGTGGAGACCAGCCTCCAGCACCCCTTGCCCTAGCCTAGGCGGGTGGGGGTGTGTGGCCTGCCCCCCCCCCCACTCCCCCGCACTGGAAATTCCCTCCCTGGGTGTGCATCTGCCCATGAGGTCCAGCACGGAGGATGCCCCCTGCAAACCCGACCCCCGCAAACCATGATCATAAATGCTTATTGCCGGAAGCTGCCAGGCTGGTTGGGGAGGTGTCACTTGGGATATAGCAATGAGAAGCCCCCCCCCCGTCCCCACCCCTCTGAGAGCAGAGAGAAGGGGTGGGACTGGAGGCCTTCCTGGAGGAGGTGAAGTTAAACTGGGGCTGGAGGAAGAGGAGGGTCTGTCTGTCTGTTCTGGCGAAGAGGCGGGGGTAGGGGGAGAGGATGCCAAGGGTGCTGCATACTGAGTCCCTGCCCGAGGGGAGGAGACTGGGGTCCTGGGGAGGAGGAGGCAGCACGGAGCCCCCTCAGGAGGACTTCGTGTGTCTCCTCGGGAGACTCAGGACTCGGGAGCCTTGCCATCAGCTCTTCACACTCAGCTGGCAAACAGCCTCCTGGGGAACCCGGATGCCTGGAGGGAGGTGGCAGGGGGGCGGGGCGGGGGCTCCATGGAGGCTGGTGGGGATGGTGGGGCGGCTCTGTTCCCCCAAGGCTTTGCCATTCGCTCCTGCAGCCCCCACTGAGCACCGGGGCGGATGTGTGCCCGGGACCCACAGGGGTGGTTCCCGCTCTGGAAAGCAGCCAGCCTCTGCACTTCCTCCCTGGAAGGGGGCTTTGGGGACCGCCGTGAGCAGAGGAGGGGGGTGAGCCGCAAGGGGCAGACGGCCCCCACTCCTGTGACGGAGGGTCCCCGCGGATCTCTCAGCTTTCTGCGACCCAGATTCAGCAGCTGTTGTCACGGCCTGAGGCAAGACTGGCCCCTCCACACGCTCTTTTCCTTCCCTGGCGTGCCACTAGGCTGCCCACCGGGGTTCCAGGGGCGGCTGGAGTTAGGGTCCCAGCTGCATCAGGAGCAAGGGAGGGCAAGGGATTCAGGTTCTGCGCCGCTGTGAGACCCACCCGAAACCTTTGTTCCCGGAAACCGGGATTGGTTTCCTGGTTCCGTGTCCACTTTCTGTGCCCCCTCCTTCCGCTCAGACGACTGGACAAACTGCCGGCCGAGTGCCACTGTCCTCCCCGGAAAGCTAGGGATGGATGGACGGCCTTTCTCTTCCTCCCCTGCCCACCTCCGCTGTGTTGTGCTCCTGTGTTCCGTGCCAGATGCTGGGGGGGGGGAAGGTCTGCCCCACGGGAGGTCCCAGCCAGGCAGCAGGAAGAGCTAGTCCAAGGCAATAGGGAGGGGTGGGGTGTGCGGCTCACTGGGGCGTGCGTGTCCGGCTGTGAGGGGTCCTTGGATCTGTCTGTGCTGTATCTGCCGGGTCCTGCTGCTTGCACCCGATCCCCAGGCGCCCTGCCCATCTCCCAGGCTGTCCCTCAGCTTTTTGTTAGGATGTCCAGCCCCCAAACCTCTCATCCTTGCTTCCTGCTCCTGCCCCCTGCGTTCCTTGTCCCATTTGCCTCTGCTCACCCACCCCCAATGGTGCGGATACCCAGGAACCTTTAAGACGTGAGTCGGCCGGCCTGCTCCCACTGCCCGTGTCCCCCCGCCCCCACCACACACACACACACACACACACACACACACACACACACACACACACGTCTCGCTTCTCTTGGCAGAGAGGCATTTCCTGCGTGTCCGTTTGAGGTTGTCTGCAGCTGGGGCTGGGCTGCTGGCGGGAGCATCCTGTGAACAGTGGGACATGCCCGGCGTCCCTGTCACCGGGATTCTTGGAGGCCACAGGGGACGGTGTGGGCTCTGCCGGGTGTGAAGGAGGGCCAGGCACGGCCGAGCTGGGGCCTCCGGGCTCCCGCGGTGGGCACCTGTGTCCTGCCACCATCCTGCCCCGTCCTGTCCTTGCCCTTCGTCCAGGTCGCACGGGGTGGGGGTGGGGGGTGTTTCTGGCCTTTGATCCTAAAACTGTTGGTTCTGAGCTCTACAAATTGGAGGCTGAGTGTGGCTCGGGAGGGAGCACGGGGCTGGCATGGGAGGCGCACTGGGTTTGATTAGGCTCTGAACACCATTGTGGGGGGGCGCGTTCTGGTGGGTCCTGCATCTCCGGGTGTGCCCCCCCCCAACAAAGCAATGGAAAGTGAGGGAGGAGAGCACCAGGACTGTCGCTGTGGCTGGCTTGTGTGTGTGCAGAGGCGGCCCCCTAGGCTCGGGGCGACGGTCCCTTCGTCTCCTCCCCGCCTGCATGGTGCCCCCTTTCCCACCACCCACCCAGAGGGAAGGGCCTGAGACTGGTGACTCGCGGCTCTGTGCACCCACGGAGGACTCTCCCGGCAGGTCCAACTCCCCAGAACCCCCCACGCCAGCCTCCACCCCCACGTCTGAGCGCTGTGTGTGTGGCGCGGGGCGGGGGGCTCCTGTGGGTATCTGGGGCGACTCCGCCATCTGACGGGGAAGCAGGAGGTCCTGCATAAAATAAGACGCGTGTGGGAGGTGAGGAGCATTTGCCTTTGAAATTGGGTTCTCACCGGGCCGGGGTGGGAGATGGAGGGTGGAATCTTGCTGGCACGGCCGGCCCCCCGCCCCCCCACCCGCCCGGCGGCTTGTCTGGAAGGAGCCTCAGTTGAAGGCGTCTGTTGTTAGAGCATCATCGAAGAGCAGAACTTTCCAGAACCAAATGCCACCACGGAAGGAAGTCTGTTCTTTAAAAAACGACAGGGGCCTGCCTGTGTCTGCTTCCTTGCAAGAGCCTGGCCTTAGCACCCCACCCCCGTGGAAGATGGGGTTTAAAATGAAGTTAGGGGGACAGAGCACTAGGATAGCAGGGAGGGCGTTTGCCTGGCATGTGATTGACCTGGGTTTGATTCCCCCCCTTCCCCCCAAATTCCACATGGTCCCTTGAGCCCACCAGGAGTGACTCCTGAGTGCAAAGCCAGGAGTAATCCTTGAGCATCAATGACTGTAGCTCACCCCCATCCCCAAAATGAAGTAAGGGGGCTGGAGAGATACTACAAAGGGTAGGGCGCTTGCCTTGCCTGCAGCCAGGTTCCATCTGCAGCACCCCACACGGCCCTCCAGCCCGCCAGGAGTGACCCCCTGAGCGCAGATCCAGAATAAAGCCTAAGCAGCACCAGGTGTGGCCCCAAGACAGAACCACAAACTGAAGGCAGGAGAGGCCGTGAGAGTTGGTCCGGGGGTCGAGGCCCTTGCCTTGCACGTGCTGACCCAGGTTCAGTCCCCAGCACCAGTTAAGGTTCCCTTAGCACCGCCAGGAGGGATCCCTGAGCAGAGAGCCAGGACTAAACCCTGAGCGGGGTGGCCCCTTCTCCGCCCCTAAATCAAAGAAGGCTCAGGAGTGGAGCACAGCAAGGGAGCATCAGCCACGCTTATGGTGAGGTCCAGAGTTTGGTTCCTGATACAGCAACACCCCCCACAGACACCGGGGTGGGGGTGGGCAGAGTGCTTGGTTGTCTTTGGGGGCCCCACCAGGTTCTGCTCTGGGGACAGCCTTGCTCTGTGCTGGCTCGCCACCGTTTGGTGCTGGGAATTGAAGAATTGAACCCGGGCGCCCTGCGTGCAGACCAGCGTGCAGTCGGCTGGGCCCTCTCCGTCAAAGGCCTTATCAGAGACAGAAGCCAGAGGAGAGGAAGAACAAAAACCGGCAAGATTTCTCCCCAGACATTCTGGGAGGTGGGAGTCCATGGCATGGTGGCAAGGGGACAGATGAGAAGTAGCAGCAGGGGTGGGGATGGGGGCTTAGGAGGTAGTTGACCGCCAGAGATGCGAGGAACTTCCGGTGGGCCTCCCCATAGGGCTAGAGGGGACTTCTGGTGGGCCTCCTTGTGGGGCCATGCGGGACTTCCTATGGCTCTCCTCGTGGTGCTAGGTGAGACTTCTGGTGGGCCTCCTTATGGGGCTAGAGGGGACTTCCGGTGGGCTTCCTCGTGGGGTGAGAGAGGACTTCCGGTGTGTCTCCTCGTGGGGCTAGGTGGGACTTCCGGTGAGCCTTCTTGAGGGCCCTCGTGGGACTTCCGGTGGGCCTCCTTGCAGAGCCCTCTGTGAGTTTGATGATGGTGTTGGAAGCCCAGTGCGGAGGAAGTGAGAGGAGGTGCCAGATCATTTTGGGGGCGAGCGAGACCCGAGTGGGGTCGAAATGCCGAGGGACATAAGACCAAGGTGGAGGTGTTACCGGGACAGAATGAGGGCTGCTCTCTTCCCAGGAGGAGGGGGCCGGGGAAAAGGGGCCACCTGTGCACAGGCGGGGTCGGGTCCGGGGATCGCCAGCACGGGCCGAGGTCCTGGTCCCCCTGCAGTCCAGCCACTTCCAGTGAAAGAAGAGTCATTCATCTGCATCCGTAGGCCAGTGGGATCCCAGCAGACCCTATTCGCCCCACCCCAAAATCCCAATTGAAACTCGCTTTCCTCCCCGTGGTTGTCGGCTCAAAGATACTGAGGCAGCTCCCAGGATCAGGGACGCCTGTCAGGAGTGTACAGTACACAGTCCTGCATTTGGGCTTGACCTCACGTGTGCCCCACCGCTCACCCCCATCCCAGTCCAGACCCCAGGGCCAGACTGCACCGCACCGCATTACTGGGGAGAAGGCCTGGGCCACGCCTTGGGCGGAATCAGTGTTTCCTGTCTGCCCTGCCCTGTGGGCATGGGCCGAAATAAAGAAGGGAGGGTCTTGTCCTGCTCCTCCATGGACAAGAGTGACTCTGGCTTTCTGGGCCCAGACCCTGGGTGATGCCTGATGGCCCTGGAGGGGGACGAGTCCATGTGGACCCCCAGAGTGGGCTGCGTGGCCCCACTTGCCTTTTCCTGACGCCAGGGCGCACCTCAGTGTGGGCTCCCCTCCCTGCTGGGTGAGAAGACCCTCAGAGATGCACAAAGGTGCCCTTCTTATGCTGGGCCCAGTCTAGAGGCAGTCCTAGGTTCGAGGTCCTTCCACGTGGATCATGGATGCAGCTGGGACTCAGCTTGGGGGCCAGGTGTCCCTGTAAAATGTGCTGGAAGTGAGTGGATTGCATCAGATTAGAGGAAGGTGGTTCCTGCAGTCCCCAACCCCCAGCCCTGCAGCAGTGAGTGACAGTAGGCGGGGCCAGAGTTGGTGCTGAGGGCCAGCAGCCACCTGCAGGAATAGAGGGTTACTGGGGTGTGGGGGGCTAAGCCAGCCCCCACTGTGCCTTCTGAAGCTCATCCTGCTCATGGGAGCAGGGAGAATCCATTGCGTTCCCAGAACATCTGTTCATCGTTCTTGCAGGCTGATCTCATCCCCCCACCAAATGGGTGCCGCCAGGTCAGTGGGGGTGAGCAAAGCAGCACGCAGGAAAGCCAGGGGTGAGGAGCCTTTGCATTCCGAGAGGGGTCGGAAAAAATCCCGAGGCGCATGTGGATTTGACCCAGGGAAGAATGCGGGAGCCTGAGGTGCTGTTTATTTTTGGTCTCTGCCCAGTGGGAGGTGAGGTCCTCCGCTTCCCGAACCTTCACTGGAGAAGGAAGAAAAATACATGTTTTTTTTTTAACTTCCCCCCCAATCCTACTTACTCCCCAGTGGCGAGATAGGACCGACCCCACACAGCAGCGGGGGAGCTCCGGGCATTTGTCACCCTGATACCGGGAGCGGCGGGGGTGGCGGCGAGGAGACCAGCAGCCCCGCAGGTGTCTGTGGCCGCATCTCATGTCCTTCTACAGTAATGAGCATCTCCGAGAGGATTCTGAGTCATCAGCTCGGCGAGCAGATTAAATTAAGGATGCAGGAAAATGAGGCGCGCCTCTGAGCGGCTTCTCTCCAAACCAGGGGAAACAGCAGCCCAGACCCTCCTACGTGGCAAGGCGCCTTCATTAGCCCCGTTTCTGAGTAACTGTTTCACTTCCACAGCACGGCTCCCCGTGACCCTGGGGACATAGCGGTGACCCTGCCCTGTCTGGCAGCGTGGCCGATGGCTGGGACCAAGGCCCCCTCTTGTGTCCCTGCTGTGGGGGTGGTCCCTGCCCCCCCCACAGCAGCACGCCAGCGTGGCCACGCCCTTGGCCCGGGCCTTTCTCTCCTTCGGAGGCCACTAGATGTGGCAGTGAGGGTCCCATCTTCCCGACAGGATGGGACAAGCCCAGAAAGCACCATGCCTGTTCTAGAAAGATCTGTTACTCTCAGGGACACTTTTCCATAGCCGAGAATTCCCCCTCCCTCCCCCCCCCGCCACCAGGTTGCGTGTAAAAGGATGGATGGATGGAAATTGACTCACATGCTGAGTGTGACGTCTGAAGCCCGTGGGGAGGCCTGCGCCCCAGTTCCCCCCAAGAGGCTCTAGGGGAGGGTCCCTGCTTGGTTCTTCCCATTTCTGCAGGCTGGGGCAGTGCTGGGGTCTCGCCTGTCTCTCACAGGGCTCCCCGGAAGTCTGGCTCCCAAGGAGGCATCTGTGGTAGGATCCGGGGTCCACCGTCGTCCACTCTTTTCTGTCGGGATTGCAGGAACCTTGTTTCCAAAAACACTCGTGCAAGAGGCTCATGGCGTGACAGGAATTGGGGGGCACGCCCTTCCACCTCCAGTGCTGTTCCCTGGAGCAAGCTCCAGCTTCCCCGGAATGGGACTTGCAGACCGCATTCCCCCCCTCCAGACCCCTCCAGGCTGCTGAGGTAGGGAGCAGAAATTCCTTCCTGAGGCCTAAGGCCTTGTCGCTGGGCTCTTGGCTGATCCCCCAGCATGGCGTGTAGTGCACGCCCCCCCCCCAAGTCCAAACTGTCAAGCAGCCTGCAAAGCTCACCCAGCCTTCATCTCTGTTGCCCCACCCCCTCACACCCCCAGACTCTAGCCTCCCCAAGGAGAGCCCCCTCTATTTTTTTTTTGGCTTTTTGGGTCATACTTGGCGATGCTCAGGGGTTACCCCAGGCTCTGCACTCAGGAATTACTCCTGGTGGTGTTCGGGGGACCCTATGGGATGCTGGAAATCGAACCCGGGTTGGCCGTGTGCAAGGCAAACACCCTCCCCACTGTGCTGTCGCTCCAGCCCCGAGCCCCCTCTTTTGAGAAAGAGGCCGTTGTGAAAGGTCAAGTTGTGGGGTCCCTGAGAGTTAAGGAACCAGGCCCACAGTTTGGCCCCTGGTGCCTTGTGCCCTCCCCCAAGCATTCCTGGGAGTAACCCTGGAGGTCCCTGAGCCCCTTGGGGTGGCCATTACTCCCCTCCCCCTCCAGCCCCAGACCAGAGCAACGCCACCCCACAGATCCCAACACGGGACTGTCCCACCTGCACAGTTGGCCAAGAATCGCCATGGCCACACCCCCTGCAGCCTGGATCACAGCTTGGAGCCCCCCACCTAGAAAGGAGAAAATGTCCACACCAAAGTCCAGACCCGTGGCTCTGGGCGGTGAGGCAGGTGTCCAGCCCGGCAGAGGCAGCCACCCGGGCTGGGTGCTTCCCGGCTAGCCTTGTTCCCACCTGTAGGACGGAATAGGTGACGTCTCTGAACCACAGCCGCGAACATTCAGCGAGGCCGCGGGAAGCTCGTTTCTCTCCTGTCCTGTTCTTTGGCCCAGCCTGTCCCCGGGGTTGGCTCCGTGCCCCCGAGCCCAGGACGGTTCCATTTGGGAGTGTCAGGGCAGTGCTGAGAGGGGTGAGTGGGGTGTGGTAGCTGGGAGGAGAGGAGGGAGGGGGCAGCTCTGGAGGCCCCCCAGGATCCGAGCATCTGGCCAGGGTGAGCTTCCAGTGGACTTCCGGGGGGGCCGGGCTGCATGCCGCCATCTGGCACTTGCCCGGGGCCCGCTGTCTCCCGTCACGTCTCTCACGCGCGGGGGTCCAGCCCATCTGCACGTCTCAGTTCTCCCCCAACCCGCGTGCAGCAGCCGCCTGGGGTCTGCCTGGCAAAGAGGAGTCTGGAAGCCCAGAGAGAGGCTGGGTGGGGTGGGGGGTGGGGTCTGGCCGGGAGTCGCGTGTGAAGATCCATAGTCCTCCCCGAAATTCATGCCGAAAGAAAGGGGGTGCATCGAGGCTCTGCGGCAGAAGAGGGGCGTTTCCATCTTCTGTCCTCGCCATCGGCTCTGGGCTGGGCGTGTCCATTACCAGACTCAGGAATCATCAGCGCTTGGTGGAGAAGAGAAAAATGTGCCTTGAGGGGCCGGAGTGATAGCACGGCGGGGAGGGCGCTTGCCTTGCACGCAGCCGACCTGGGTTCAATCCCCAGTACCCTGTGGGGGTCCCCCGAGCACCGCCAGGAGTACAGAGCCAGGAGTCAGCTCTGAGCACTGCCGGCTACTATCCTCAAAAGCAAAACCAGGAAATGCGCCTTGAATTTTAGGGGGGGCCCTATCCTTGCCTAACCAGACTTCAGGACCACGCCGAAGCGAACCCTGCCATACCGTGACACAGCCCTTCAGCTCCCCACGAGTGACTCTCGGAGCCCCCCTGCTGCCCCCCATGCAGTTTATACTTTAGGAAACACGCAGGTTCCCGGAAGCTGATGCCAGGGATTTCCCCCATCCCCCTGCTCCTCCTGAGTGCCCTAGCCCCAGATTGCACTGCAGCGGGCAGTACCAGAATTCGCCCCCACACTCCAATTCGCTTGTTAAGTCTCAACTTCCTGCTCCCGTGTGTTTGGCCCCCTGTGTGTTTTTTGAGGGGCCCCGATGACCCAGAAGCAGCCAGTGCAAACGACGCACTGACGTATGGGGCGTGGGAACCCCAGGACTCTGGGCTGTGGGGAACACAGCCTTTGGGGTGCTCAGGCGTGGAGCCCAGGTGGCATTAGAGGGATGAGTTGCTGCTTGCACAGGTGGGGTTGCCAGTGTCTGTGTGTGGGATCTGCCTGAGCGCGCCCCCGCCCCCACCCCCACCCCAGCTTTCTAGCCTATGTCTTTCTCCACAGTCAGTGGGGACGTGGCCGGCAGCAGAGGCTCACGGGGGAGAGAGTACTTGGGGATCACTCCTGGTGGTGCCAGGGGAATTGAACCCAGGTCTGCCGCATGCCAGGCAGATGCCTTCCCCCCACACTATCTCTGGCCCCACGTTTTTTATTATTAAAACAAGGAGCACAGGGCTCAGCGGCCAGCCCCAGGACAGGCCACCGGCTGGCTGGATGGTCGAGGCCACCCCATGCAGCCTGTGAAGGCGGGCTGGCCAGTCCCCTGGGGGCATCACTCTGCCCATCTGCCCACCTTCAGTGAGGACTAGGGTCCTCGTAGACCTGATTATTCCCAGGAGAGGTAGCTGAGGCCGATTAAATTAGGAGCTGCTCTGAGCTATTGTTCTAAACTGGTGCTCGGTTGCTTGGAAACAAATGCTTTTCCTACCCCGAGTCTTCAAGATCTTTGGAAGGAGGGGCGGTGGGGGTGTGGGTCGGGGTCGCAGGCCTCCCCAGACACAGGCTGTCTCCTTGGCTGTGAGTTTCTCGGCGCAGAGACGGGCCCTGGGTGGCAGTTACCCTGGTAGCGACATCTTTCGTACCCTGGGGTCTCTTCCATAAACTCATGGAGGGTCCATCAGCTGTCTAGGCATGTCTTACCTAGACTGTCAGGGACACCTGCACCCAGCACCAGCACTGGTCAGCCGCCTGGCCTGTCCTTGGCCGTCACCGTTGGTAAAGGTGGCCAGTAGCCAGGCAAGAAGCCTCCATCCAACTCCACCTGGGGGCCACCCTCAGCTGCCACCTCAACCACTTGGCGGCCTGGAGAGGTCAATGCTGGCCTCACCAAGGCAGGTCGATGTGAACAAGTGTCCTTTCGGTCTCTCCCAAGGCAGGTCGGCGTGGACACTAACCTGCTGATCTCACAAGGCTGACCATTGTAGTGTGGGACACTGGTGTTTTCCGGCCCCACAGGCAGCTGCCATGTGGCATCGGAAACCCGCGTCACTGCCCATGGGGGCTGGTCCCGCTGCCTGGCCTTGGTGGGGGGTGGCTGTAGCCTTTGGCCCCAGCGAGGTTGTCTCCAGTTCCCATGGGCCCAAATGTCCGCTCGCTCTCTGGGCTCTGCCTCCCTTGCAGGGTTCAGAGGTCAGAGAGTAAAGCAGAAAAGTATCAGGGAGGAGAAGGGAGGCATGTTGGAGCCGGAGCGCGGATTCTCCTGAGAGACCCTCTAGAGGGGACATGGGCAGGGGGCGAGACACGGCAGCGAGAGGAGAGGCTATAATGGGAAAGGACAAAATGATACCCCCGGAATGTTCCAGAAGCCTCACCAAGACTGGGGTTCCTGCCCCCACTCCAGGTCAGCTCCTGGAAACAGCACCCCAGCATCTCCGGGACACTCGGGTTCGAGAACTGCAGTTGGGCTGTTGTGTGTGTGTGTGTATGTATCTATGTGTGTGTCTCTGTATGTGTTTGTATGTGTGTGTCTGTGTATGTGTGTATGTATGTGTATCTATATATGTGTATATGTGTATGTATGTGTGTACATGTGCATGTATGTGTGTGTGCGCTTATGTGTGTGTGTATGTGTGTGTGCTTATGTGTGTGTATGTATGTGTGTGTCTATATGTGTGTGTGTATGTATGTGTGTGTGTACGTGGACGTGCGGGGAGGTTTGGACCCACACTTGCTGGTACTCTCAGGTCAGTGCTCGAGGGCCATTCACAGTCCTGGGTGGGGGAGACCCCAAGGTCCTGCGTCAAACCCGGTGCTCCAGCCCATCCTCCCATCTCCGGCCCAGAAATGGTTTGGTTTTGGGCCCCCCACACAACAGGGCCAGCTCCCGGCTCTTCATTCAGCAATTACTCCTGGCGGGGCTCCGGGGCCCCTCTGGGGTGCCGGGGGTCAAGCCCAGGTTGGGCACACGCAAGGCCGGCGCGTCACCTGCTGTACTCTGGCGCCAGCCCCCCGAAACATCCTTTTCATCGAAGAAGCAATTCATAAAACGTGAAGCCCGGTGATGACGCAGGCGTCTATTTTTATCCTCGTTGAGATGAATCGCAGCCCATCCTGATGGCCCACTTGTGTGCGCCGGGGGCTCCGGGCGGCCCCTGGAGGGGGCAGGTCCCCGCCTCGGCCCTCCACAGGGCGGCTCGCGCTACCCGAATGGCGTATGTTTGGGATAATAATGATGACGGAGAGGCAGCGATGCTTGTTTGCGCACAGGCGAGTAAGGGCACGCGTGTGGGCGTGTGTAGCTGCGTCTTACGCATGGGGACGCAGGTAACGGTGCCTCCCTGCCCGTGTGTCCGGACGCGAGGTGTGTGTCCCTCTGAGGGGATGCGTGTGGATTCGCGCCCAGTGTCCCAGCCAGCATGCCCCGCCTAGCAGGACTGGCTCTCCCTGCTTCTCTGGGGGGTCGAGCTCCCCCTGGCCCTCCAGTCCTCTGTTCTGGACTGGAAGGGGCATCTTGGCCGGCCCCGGGGGCTGAGCACAGCTGGCACGCAGACATTGGTCCTCAGGGTGCAGGCTTCCAGGCGCCTATTTCAGAAGCCGTGGCCCAAAGGGACCAGATAGGAGACTGTTCCGGTGTGAGTATTTGGGGAGTTCTGGAACCTCGCTGGAGCTCACGCTTCTTCCTCCCCCACCCCCCGCCTCTGCCATGGGATCAGGCGAGCCCCCTCCTCAAATCCCAGACGAGGTGTGAGAGGTGGCCATGACTTTCTGCCCATGGGGGGCACCGATGCCAGCTGTTGGTGAAAGACCCACAGGCTTCCTCTTCACCCCCATCCCTCTGATCCCAGAGCTGCGAGGACAGACAGGAACAAACCCGCAGGACCGTGGCTCCCCGTGCGGTCTGCTCCTGTGTGTGTGTGTCTGTGTTTCTGACGCCAAACACGTGGATTTCCTCTGGAGAGCAGAGAGCGGGGGGTCAGGGGCACCCCCCACGACGGATGCACTCCCCCCAACCTCTGCAAAGGTTGAAAGAAAGGCCAGAGCAACAGGACGGCGGAAAGGGCACTGGCCTGGCACACAGTCGACCCGGGTTCCATCCCCAGTACCCCATAGGATCCTCCCAAAACCCCGCCAGGAGTGATCCCTGAGCACAGAGCCAAGCCTGGAGCACCGTCGGGTGTGGCCCCCAAACCAAGCCAAAATAAAAAGCTCTGGGGTGGAGGGGAGCCTAGAGTGGGAGGAGAAAACTCAGCACCCAAGGGTAAGAATTAATCAGCTCTTGTAAGGCTGTTCGAACTGCCCCATTAAAAAACAGATGAAAGAAAGGAGGAACCGCAAGGAGCAAGGAGAGATGATTAAGTCGGCGTGCGAGTCTTGGCCGCAGACGCAGACGCAGGCTGATGAAAAGCAGGGCTCATTAATAATTCATCCCCCGCGGCCCCGCAGCCACTTGATTGGCTTCCCCCTCGGAGAGAAGAGACGGCAGCGGGCGGACGATCAAATGGTCGTGGGCCCCGGCCGCCTTTTGATTCCCTTACCATCAGCACAAGATTAAAAACAAGTGGGGGCGGTGTAGCGGGGGGATTCAGAGCGGGTCGTGGGGCTCCGCTCGGCACGGGGGCCTTAATGAAGTTCGCGGTCCAGGAGGGATGAGAGAAGCGCAGATCCCCGCAGCTCAGGGGCGCCGCAGCCTTCGAAATTCACACCCACTTTAGCGGGGACCTACGTGGGCGCGGGCGGGATAAGGGAGAGCTCCGAGCCCTGGACAGATCCAAGGGGTGGAAGCGGCTTCCGCACCGAGCTCCGGGCTGGCATCCAAGCAAAGTGGGGGCCACAGCAAGAGCCTCTCTGTGAGGAGCTGGCCAGGAGGGGCCGGTGCTGGGGGCCCAGGCACACACGTGCGCGCTCAAACACATACGTGCCAGGGACGTAACCCGATCGAATTGACCCATCAGAGACCAGCGATCCCAGGGCCTGGGGATTCTCAAGCTTCCAGGACGGTGGGCACAGGCGGGAACTGGCCCTCAGAGCGGACAGTGGACCCGGTTCGGATGTCTGATCTCTCCCCCTGGCTGAACCTGCCTGATCTAGCCCCAGATGTGCCCTGTGTAGCGTGTGCATGCGTGTGTGCGTGTACGTGTATGTGTGTGTGTGTATATTTGTGTATGCATGTGCATGTGTGTGCGTATAGGTGCCTGTGTGTGCGTGTATGTGCCTGTGTGTGTGTGTGCACGTGTGTGCATTTGTGTGTACAAGTGCATGTGTGTGGATTTGTGTGTGCATGTGTGTACGTGTGCATGTGTGTATGCATGTGCATGTGTGTGCCTGTGTGTGCGTGTATGTGCTTGTGTATGCATGTGCCTGTGTGTGCGTGTGCGCGTTTGTGCGTTTGTGTGTGCATGTGCACGTGTGTGGATTTGTGTGTGCATGTGTGTACATGTGCATGTGTGTGTGCATGTGCATGTGTGTGCGCATACACGTGTGCGTGTGCATGTGTGCATGCATGTGTGCATGTGTGTGCTGAGTACATGCAGCGCTGTCCCCAGGAAGGCCTTCATGCCTCGCTCTATTCCAGGCCCCTCGTCTCTGTCTCTCTGCTCTTCTGCTGTTCTGCAGAGCAGCCGTGTGGCATCTCCTGGGGCCTGCTGTGATGGGGCTGTCGCTCTTAGCCTCCCGGCCCCTGGCCGCCCTGTCCCTGCTGCCCGTCGTGCCCCTCCTTGATCCGCCCTGTCCTCGCCTTCCCTCCTGCCAAGTGGAAACAAAAACCTCTCGAAGTGAGATCTCAGCTCTGTCGAGAGGCTGTGTACAACGGACGAGAGGGCCCTTCCCAGCCGCCTGGCTGGCACCAGAGTGCCACCGAGAACGTGCGCCCGCGCTCAGTGCCTGTACAGGCACGGGGTAGGGGTGGGGAGGAGGGCGAGGGGGAGGGGTCAGAGAGTGGAAAGGAAGGAGCCTGGCCTAGGGGACAGCCTGCCTGAGTGCGCAGACACCCCGGGGAGCATAAGGAAGGGGACAGCGCACAGATAGTATGACCGCTGACTGGATCCCTCGGGTCAAGAAGAGACTCGCAGGAAAGTGAGACACAGCCCCTAAGGGAGAAACACGGGACAGTCCCCAGTGGTGGCTTTAAAGTTGCATGTATGCGGTGATGAGGGCGTCTGATGGAAGCCCCAGTGGTCAGTTGGAACGTTCTAGAACTCTGTGGTCAGTGCACAGAGACGTGGTCCGAGATGTAACCAGCAGTGCAACCAGCAGGGCGTCTCCCGGCACACGCTGCACGCAGATTGTCCATCTGGGGGACAGCCTGGGCGGGGTCGCAGGAGTGAGCAGAGACAGCCGCCCAGTGTCCACGGATGCACACGGGAGTACATGGGAGCACACACACACCGGCCCTGGCGAGGTTCCAAGCCTCGGAGACGACTACACACACACATACACACACATACACAGAGGCCTTGATGAGGTTTCAAGCCCCACTACACACATGCGTGCACACACACACACACACACACACACACACACACACAAGCATGGAACAGAAAGGAAAAATCCGTGTCCCCACCTCCTTCCCCCTCCGACTGGGACTGGATCCTCCAGGGTTCTTCAGGGTTCTTGCAGAATCAGGGCCGACTGCCCCCCTACCCCACCCCTTCCCGGGCTCAGCTCTGCTGTAGGAGGGAACCCCCCGGAGACTCCCCCTCGTCCTGGGGACGAGGACTCTGCCGCCAGCTATTTCCAGAAACTTCCAGAATGTTCCAGAGTGGTTGGACTCCTTGGCTGACAGTCGCACAGGAGGTGGGGGATCCTCTCGGAGGTGGGTGGATGCTGGTTGGTGATGCTTTAGCAGCTCGCCAGCTGCTGGGCACCCCGCACCCCCGAGCCCCTGTGCTGAGAAGCCCCACTGCCCCGGGGTTAGCTCTCTCGTCCCCTATTGTCGTGTTCAGGGAAACCTTCTGTGCCAAAGTACGTCCTGAGCACAGGCTTTGCACGCTGAGGCTGGGCTTCCAGCTCCAGATCCGCCTGGCCCCTGGGCACGGCCAGCTGTGACCTCCAAGCCCCCAAATCCAAATGAGCAATGGGAGCCACGGGCTGTTGCTGCCAAGCTCAGGCCTCTCCGCTGCTGCTGTTGCTCTGCCCCGGGGAGGGGAGAGGGGTGGAGCGATGGGGAAGGGGGTCTCCACAGCATCCCCGCCCCCCACACACAAAGCAGAGTCAGCTTTGAGCTTCTCAAGTGTGACCCCAGTACCCCCCTCCAGGCGAGCGACCTTTGCCTGGGTCCCTGCAGGAAGCAGCTCCTGGAAAGAGCAGCCCCTCGCCCCAGGTTCCGCCTTAATGACCGGCGGCATTTGCATGTGCAGCCCCACCTGGGGGGGGGTGCCTCCTCCTGGCAGCGTCCCCTGACTCTCCGCCTGCTCCAGTCGGGCTTGGGGGGGGGGCGGGGCGGCGCAGGGGTGGGATAACAGTCTTCTCATTCTTCCCGATCTCCCGCTGCTTCTCCTGCTTTCCTTTCTGGTGTGCTGACAGCTCCTGTCTCTGCCCCTCGGGTCCCTCCCTTGCCCCTGTGGAATAGTGAGGGGCACTGAGGCAGGGGCAGGTGGGGGGGACGTCCACAGACGAACAGAAACTAGGGGAGCCAGACTTGCACCTTTGCAGATGGTCACGGAATGTTCCAGGCTGTTGGCAGCACCAAGAGGCCAAGGTGGGGCGGAGGGGCAGGAAGTCACTTGGGATGCTTCTGGAGGCCCAGAGTGACCCGGATCCAGGTTTCTTGCTGCCTGTGTCCAGTAGGAGCCCGAGCCCAGGTCAGCTGTGAGCTGACTGAGGGTCTCATGGGGCGGGGGGTGGGAGGGAATAAGAGGGAAGGGGGGGGTGCGTCACTGAGCTGCCGGCTAAGGACACAGCTGGAGTGGGGAGCTTTGCTCCTTAATGAGGCTCTTGCTCCGGGCTGCCCCCCTCGGGCAGAGGCGACTAATTAGAGCCGGCAGCAAAAGAGCAGCCCCGGGGAGGTTCTGATTCTCTTCAGGGTGGGCTTCCCTCCCCAGTCCAGCCACCCACGCCTCTGCCCAGCGGCTCCGGGCTCCCCCCCACCATGAGAGGACCTGGGGTAGGGTTTCGTCAGCTCCAGCCTGGACTCCCCTACCCCCGCGGCCCTCATGGCTGCAGGGATCATGGCTCAACCCGGGGCGGAAGCACAGGGATGGGGGACCCAGGCCAGGCCAGCTCGCAGGCGCCCCCTTCTGTGGAGAGGGAATGTGAGCCCGCGATCATTAAAATCCGTGCCCCATCCCCCCACCAATCCTGCGGCCCTATTTGAAAGCAAGGCTCTAGGTGAACCCAGACCACCCCACCTCCCCATGGCTCTCCCCCTGCATAGATCCAGGAGCCAGCCCTGAGCTCTGCCAGGTGTGGCCCCAACCCAAGCCCGATGGTTATATATAATATATAAATGATATATTGTGTAATATATATATAATATTTTTATACAAATAAAGAAATGAGGGGTGGGGAGATGGAACACAGGCCCGTCATGCGGAGGATTCCTGGACTTGATCCCCAGCCTCGTAAGCCCCTCAGCACCCCTAGGAACAGCCTGGTCTCCCCTGGGCCTCCCTGGGTCTGAGCCATCTGGTCTACCCAGCCAGGCTGAGTAACCTCAGGAGCGGCCTCTGGGCCTTATCCCACCCCACCCGTAAATAAATTAATTAAATGCTCGAGCCTCAGTATTCACGTCTGCTGGTCCAGCTGACCCGAGAATTGGGGACAGGGGGGTCACACCTGGCAATGCTCGAGGCTTACTTCTGCCTCTGTGCTCAGGGATCACTCTGAGTGGGCTTGGGGGACCATATGGGATGCCGGGGGTCGAACCCGAGTCGGCTGCGTGCAAGGCAGATGCCCTCCCTGTTGGACTATCTCTCCAGCCCCATTTTGGGGGGACATTCTGGTGAGAGGATTCAGGGGGAGCCCGGGAGCCCACGATGTGACGAGACCCCAAGTTGCTAGGTTGGTGCACCCACAAGCTCACGGGTCACTGCTGGTCAGGACTCGGAGGATCGCTGGGCCACCTCCCAGCCGGCCCCCAGCCCCCCTGCCCAGCCCCCCTTTCCCGATGTCCTCCTGTGCCAGAACTAACCCGGAAGGGCTCACCACACTCTTTTCAGGGGTCCAAAACTGAGGGTCTAGGCTTGGAGCCCTTAGGGTCTGTCTGTGGGCGTTTCTTTGTGGGCACAGCCGGAAGGCAGGTGTCGGCAGTCCCTGACAGATGGGGTTGTGCCCGTGAACGCTAGCCATGGCCTCCACACGAGGGTTGGTTTGGCAGGGCCGCACCCGGCAATGCCCTGCAGTTCCTCCTGGCTCTGCAGTCAGGGATCATTCCTGGGGAACTCAGGGGATCCTATGGGATGCTGGGGATCGAACCTGGGTTGGCCACGTGCCAGGCAAGCGCCCTTGCTGCTGGACTATTGTTTCAGCTTCTAGATGCTGAATTTGGCATCCAGGCCATGTCAGGTAGCCCGAGATGTTTTTCTGTATTGGATTCTTTTTTAGCTGCTCCCATATTAAGCATCTTTCTTAGCTGGTGACCACAAAAACAGGTGGGGTGGTTATGTGTGTGTGTGTGTGTGTGGGAGTGGGATTTGTACCCCCATGCCCGTCTGTGGTCCAGGCTCCTGGTGATGTGGAGCCTCTTGGCCGAGATCTCTCCATCTCTGCAGCAGGGCTGACCACGAGTCTGGCTTGTTTGTGGACTGTAGTCTTTGCGGGCTATCCCCCTGCCTCCCAGAGGACAGGACAGGGCATCCCGCCCACCCCGTGGGTAAAGCACGGCCAGGCCAACCTCACCATCCTCTGCCTCCCTCCTGCCAAAGAGCACACCTTCCTTTGTCCCCTTCTCTCCAGAGAGACCACACACACACACACACACACACACACACACACACACACATACACACACACACACACACACACCAGCCTCTCCCAGGCACAGCTCACCAGGGGTCAGGAGGGCCCACCCAGGAGTGCGCCCCTATGAACTTCCTTTTAACTTTCTTCATCTCTGTCCCTCTGCCTGTGCCAGGCTGTCCCCTCGAACCTCAGATTTATGTCATTGGATGAGAGTGGACTTGGGAGCCCAAACCTTCCAGTTTCGGAGTTGTAAAATCTGTGTGTCCTGGAGAAGTCCCACCCCGTTTGCCATTGAGCCTCTGTCGGGCGCCCACGGAGTTGGGGACAGGATCCCTGGGAGACCAGGCCGGGAGGTGCTGGGGCCAAGTGGGCACCTCAGGGTGCTTGAATCAACCACCCGAGTTGCTGTCACCCACGGATCTTTGGGAAGAATGAAGAAGTGATCTGCATCTGCCGGGAGGGGTCTGGCAGTGGGGGACTTTGCATGGGTGTCGCTGAGCACTGGCGTCCAAAAGGGGCTTGGTCCTCTGGCTGTTTCGGGGAGGGTCCCCAGGAAACAGCCCCCACCCCAAATTCGTTGCCTGCATGTATGTATTCCAAACACTTTTGGGGGGGTTTGTTTTAATTTTGTTTTTTTTTTTCAGTTTTGGGGGGAATCTGTGGTGCTGTGGAGGGAACATGAGTGGGTGGCTGCATCAAGGCCAGTGCGCCCCCTCCCCCTGCTCCTCCCCTCCCCTCCCCCCCTCGCCCCCAGAGATGGTTTCTCTAACTCTAGTGCTTTCTGCTTCCTTTCAGAGGGTCTGGCCGTTGGCGTTGGCTTCGGGGCGGTGGACAAGACGACCTCGGCTACTTTTGAGAGAGCCAGGTAAGCCATGGCTGGCGTGGACATGCCAGAGAGCAGCGGCGGAGGGGGGAATACCCAGCCAGCAGCCCCGCTGGACAGCTTGCTGTACAGTGCTCACGGGGGGACAGTCGGGCCTCCAAACTCACCCTCTGCTGACGGCGGGTGGCAGGACCCGGCAGACAGTGCCCACCCCACCCCGAGACTCGAAGCCTTGCAGGGCCAAGGTTGGGAGTGGGTGGCAGGGAACGGGCCTATTCAGAACCCCCTCCCCAAACCCAGCTCTCTCGCGCGGGCCTCAGGGCTCCTCATGTGGGAAAGGAGCGAAAAGCCAGAAAGGAACCAGGTGAAGGGTGGGAGGGGTCTGGCCCACGTGTTCTGCTGGTGTCTGCTTTGGTGACCTGGCCGGGGCCCCAACTGCTCCTCATGAGACCCATGGTCACACCACTGGGCAGCACAGCCCCAGGAGGCCCTGAGGTGACACACCTGGGGCTGTTTGCTCTCGTCCTTTCATGCCGTGGGCTAAGTCTAAAGGAGCTTCTTCAGGGAGCACAGCTGAGCACTGCCGGGCTGTGAGGAAGCCCTTCTGGAAGGTTCTCCTGCCCCTCAGTCCCTCTGGGTGCTTTTCCCTCCCTCCCTCCCCACCTCCCCACCTTTGCTCCCAGCAGACAGGGATCCCTTGAACCCCACTCAAACCCCAGCTGGCCTCTGAGCGTTCCTCCCCCCCACCCCCCCACCCTGGCCATTGTCACCCCCAGAGGGGGACCTCAAGGTCTTGACCTGTGATCGCTGGGGGAGGGGAGGTCGTGTTTCAAGAACCACGAACTCTCCGGTTCCAGAGAGTTGCACAGGGGAGCCTTGGCCACAGGAAGGTCATCTCAGATGGGGGCAAAGGGTCCCCTGAGCCGCCCCTCCCCTCCAAGTGACCCCCAAACACAGAGCCAGAAGTGATCCCAGAGCACTGCCAGGTGTAGCTCTCAAACCAAGAGAAACTCGACAATTCTGGTTGGTTGGTTGGTTGGTTGGTTGGTTTGTAGCAAGCAGGTGTGCAGGTGTGTGTGTGTCAGGGAGGCCATTCTTGGCTCTGCTCTGCTGTGGGCGGGGGTTCACACTCAGGGCCCTCCCACCTTCAGGGCCTGTGCACTCCCCCTTGAGCCACATTCTTGGCCCTCGGGGCCTGGCGGAATGCGGGGAGCCTTTTTGCCCGCTCTCCTGGTGCAAAGTAAACGCTGCAAAGGGCTTTCTCGGGCCCTGCCGGCACCTGCGAGCGGCTGCTGCCCTCTGGTGGTCAGAGGCTGCTACTGCCCAGCTGCTCCCGCTCTCCCCGCACCCGGTGCCCTCCTTCGTGAGCTAAAGGGGTTGTTGTTCCCGGCGCTTGCCGCCAGGGGGCAGCCTGACCTGCAAGGAGCAGGTGCTCTGAGCTGTGCTCCCCGGCAGCCACATAGGCTGCTGACACTTGTTTCCTTTCTTTTTTCTTCTTTCTTTTTTTTCTTTTTGGGTCACACCCCGCGATGCCCGGGGGGTCACTCCTGGCTCTGCACTCAGGAATTGATCCCTGGCAGTGCTCAGGGGACCCTACGGGATACCGGGGATGGAACCCGGGCGTTTGCCCGCCCTGCACTCCTGTCTATTTCTTTTCTTTTCTGCATCACTGTTGTTACCTCAGGACTCGGGAGAGGGACGCTGCCCCCAGCGCTCTGGGAAATCTGTGTAGATGGGTCCAGCCAGCAGGGACAGGGGCCAGGATGGATGCCGGAACCTGTGCTCTGTGTTCAGGGGGGCACCCGGGGGGGACTGCGCTGGTCACCCCTGACCTGCAGCACCCAGCAGCGGGGCAGTTACCCCCCTCCCGGCACCCCCCCCCCACCCGTGCTTGGCTAAGGCCCCAGATCTCTGCTCAAGGGTCTGTCTGTCCCGTGGATTCCCTGGCCAGCTCCAGTGCCCGTATATATGCTAGTATGCGAACCCTCCTCGCGGGGGGGGGGGGGTGGGGGGGGGCACCCAGCCAGGGGCTAGAGAATTGCCAGGA
>JAOXYA010174504.1:0-20886 GCA_028565675.1 Sorex palustris | reverse complement strand
TGCTCGAGCGGGCCCAGTAACGTCTCCATTGGAGACTTTGTTGTTACTGTGTCTGGCATATCGAATACTCTCGCCTTCCCGCGCGGCCCGGCGCCCCCTGACTCCCCGCGCGGTTCGGCGCCCCCTGGACTCCCCGCCGCCTGCGTCCTGCGCGGCCCGGCGCCCCCCGACCCCACGCGCGGTCCCGCGCCCCCCCCCGGACTCCTCGCAGCCTGTCTTCCGCGCGGCCGGGCGCCCCCCGACTCCACGCACGGCCCGGCGCCCCCCGACCGCCCGGCGCTCTCCGGACTCCCCGCAGCCTGGCGCGCGGTGGCTCCGCTCAGGGACTCGGCACTGAAAGTTCGGACCTGCGGCCGCTGTTTACAGGTGAGGGGACAGTGGGGACCGACCGCCGCCGCCTGGCCCCCCGCGCCTTCTCGCCGCCTCTGCCCTCCTGGACACGGAGCCGTGACGTGAGGGCGGCCCTTTCCACCACCACCCCCACCCCACCCCGCGCCGCGCTCCGGCTCTGCGCCGCCTCGGTTTCCCCTCCTGCGAAATGGGCAGGAGCCCCGCAGCTGAGCCGCCGCTGCAGAGCGCGGGCTGCGCCAGGCGACTGCCGGGTCCAGGGTCCCCGTCCCCACCCATACGGCCACCCACGGCGACAGGCATAGCGGCCACCCCGGGTAGGAGCCGGAGGACACAGACAGGGCCCTTAGGCGCACCCTCCGTCCAGCACAGTCCGGTCAAGGCTTTGAAGCTGGTTTGGGGATTGGGGACTGTGTTCGTTTGTTTGGGGGGTAGTGAAGACATCGAAGTTGATTTTAACCAGTAAACGTGGTAAACCGAGTCCCCGCACCTTGCTTCTTTCTGCCTCAGTTTCTCATTTTAGTATCCAAAACTCTTCCTAACAAGAGACCGATCTTGGATCCTGTCCCTCCCTCCTGGGGGCAGGTGTGATACCCCTAGCCAGGCCCCCCCACCCCCGTCCTCAGCTCCTGTTGTCGTCGTCCCCCCAAATGGACACCCATCTCGAGTTCTTTCTTCCTGGCACTCCTCTGCCCTTTCTGCCCTCCAAGGCCGCATCAGCTGATCCAAACCCTGCGTGAAGGGGAGGGTTCCCACTGTAAGGGGAATCGAATCCTGCGCAGAAGGGCTGACAGGCTAATTTCAGGTGTTGGCGAGCGAAGAGTTCAGGCAACGAGCTGAGCTGCCAGCTGCAGGTGATCCTGGGCCCCTCCCTGTGGAATGCCCCTCCCCCACCAGCAGAAACACCCCCTCCCCGAAAAAAAAAACTGTTCAATTCTATTTTATTATTGTGTGTGAGGGGGGAGGAATGGGCTTGCTGTGGAGTCCCATCCCAGACACATTGTTCCAAGTTTAGAACGAGAAAAAAAAATAAATAAAATGATCCAAGGGAATAACAGAATCGGCAGCATTTCGGACCGTGGGGGGGGTCGTTGGGGTGCTAAGCGGCCACTTTCCCCACCCTTTGGGCGCTAGCTTCTGGCTGACCTCCTGGCAAACCAGCTTTGTGCTCCCAGGAGACCCTGCAGGTAGGCAGGGAGCAGCGGGGAGTAGCCAGCCCCTGACCACTGAGCCCTCTTGCCCAGGGCCTGGGGACCACCACCCTCTGCAACCCCCAGCCAGCGCCGCCCGCCTGGACAATTGATCTTCAAGTTCAACTTCACGTCGTCTTCTCTTGTTTTCTGGGCCACTCCTGGCCTATTTTGGGGGACCCTGTGGCAGCAAGAGTGGACCCAGGGGGCCCTGTAGGCAAAGCCAGTGCTCAGCCCTTCAGGGGCCACTTCCTGACCCCTCAGTCAGTCCTGCTGCCTCCCACCAGGTGCTGTTGACCAGGTAGCCACTTGCCCAGTGAAGGGGCTGGGCTCCCCTAAAACTGGACATCACTCCCCACCTTCTCCCCCCACACAGTGGGCTTCCTCCCTGTCTCAGGCTGGCTCGGCGGTCAGCCCGCAGCCTGGTGCCAGGTCAATGCCCTCTCCTCGTGCACATACAGGCCTGAGCCCCGGAACCAGTGGACACTGACCCCCCACCCCTCCCTGCCGCACACACACCTTGCCACTTGCAGGGCAAAGGAGACTTAGAGGCAAAGCATCTCGGCAGAGTGACCCCTTTGTCCACGCTGGTCCCAGGACCCTGGGGGTCTCTCCCACCACTGCCAGACTCCAGGGCGGTCGCCTCTGTCGCTTCTGTCTTCATCTCACCCCTCACCCCCAGTCTGTGTCACCTAAAATCGTCCATTGATCCTGGCTTAAAATAACCCCTGGCATCTGCAGCGGGCCCCAGGGGCGGGCGGGCAGAGGAGCCGCGTCTCAGCCTGTGAAGGGCACCCGCCCCGCCCCCAGCTCCGACTGCTGGCAGCTCGGGCGTGCGTGTGGCTGTCTGAGCACCCGTGCTGGGGAGTGTGCTTGCGAGGGCCTGCTGGCACCCTTGCTCCCACACCCACGCCGGGTGCGTGCACCTGTACACACACATTCCACGTGCTCCCCCCCCCACTCAGGAGGTCCTGAGCAGTCACCCCACACACACACACCCAGGGCCAGTGCTGGCCTCAGGGTCTGTGCTTCCCACGGTCTCATGCGCTAGGCATCAGGGGCTTCCTGGAGACAACCCCAAGACCCCCGAGAGGGAAATGACCAGGAAGGCCCCCGGCAGGCATTGGGAGCCCCACCCCAGCTGCAAGGGGAAGCCAAGCCGAGGACCCCAGGAGTCTTTTTACCCACCTGCTGACCACAGCCCACAAACCTCAGCTGCAGCCGCACCCAGAACCTCCCCACAGGAAGTGCTCCAGCCTGCTCCCTGGTAGGGCTGAACCCAGACGGCTGGAGTTCCTGCTCCAGGAATGGGCTAATGGGTGTCAGCCTCTCCAGGCCTCTGTTTTTTCACCAGTTGGATGGGGCTGAGGCTGTTCTGGGTTCAGGGATGGGGGGTGGGGGGCCAAAAGTCCCCCAGGTGCACTCAGGCTGCCTCTCTCCCCAGCCCTCACAGACAGTGATTATCACCATGGGTGCCTCCTCCCCTAGCCTAAGCTCTGTCCCCCCTTCTGTCCCCTTCCGCCGGGGCGGGCTCCCCAAGAAACAGATTCGAGAGGCTGATGGGCTCCCCGCTAGCTCAGATGCCTCAGCTACTCCCCGGAGGGGGTCTGGAGGGAAGGGCCCCCACCTCCTTTGTCCCTGGGAGACAGCTCGTGACTCAGGCTCCAGCTGTCTGTGGGAGGGAGGGGGCGCCTGGGCTCCTGAGGTCGAGGGAGCGGAGGGCTGGGGGTTGGGGGTGGGAGCTGGGGCGCAGCCTGGCTCCCCAGGGGCCCACCCCTCTCCGCACTTCCCCACCAACACGCACAGTCCACGCCTGCCACTGGGAAGTCTGGTTCCCACGTCCCGGCCAGGTCCCAATGCCTGAATCGCCTCCTTGACGTCTCTCTTCTTTGGCTTGGGAACCCTGCAAAGTCCCTTGGGGAACTTGCAAACTCTGAGCTGGCCTCCCAGTCGTAGGGGCCAGGAACAGACGGGCTCAGCAGGGGGGAGGGGCAGCAGAGCTAGTCCCCCCCTCGACAAAGCCCAAAACCTTGCCAGTCTGGGGGGTTCCTGAAATGCCACTCGGCGCGGAGCCCAGAGCTCAGTGCACTCCATCTCCACCTCAAGTCCGACTCCTGAAGGCTCTCGAGGCTCGAGGAGGCGAGAAGCTGGGCAGAGCGCGGGGGTCAGGGTCTGGAGGGTGGGGTCCCCGGGGATCCAGGGGGTCCGGAGTGATAATGCTTGGCTTGCTTCCATCTCCCGCACCCCAGTAGGTCTTTCGAGCCCCCCCCCAGGAGTGATCGCTGAGCGCATAGCCAGGAATAAGCCCTGAGCTCGGCGGGGTATGCTCCCCGCCCCCCAAATGAATCCTTAAACCCCTGGGCCTTAAACCCACCTTCAATGCTCCCGCCCCGCCCCTTTCTGGCAACCTTGCCATGCCCCCGCCCATACCTGGCCCCGCCCACACTTGGCTCCTCCCCTCCAGTGTCTGGCCCCGCCCCTCCCGAGTCCGGCCCCGCCCACCGGCCAGGGGTCCCCTCGCAGCTCCCTGCTGCGGCCCAGGTGGTCCCCGCCGGGCCACCCGCGCGGACCCACGTCCTTGTCCGAGACCGCCGGACTCCTCAATTCGCGGCAGTTTGGCGAGGCGACTCCTGGGCCCTCTGAGCCCGGGACCCCGCAGTGTTCTCGCGTCCTCCCCGGCTCTCCGCAGACCCCCCACCCCCACCCCATGTCTCCCCCACTGGGACCCCCGGGCCCGGCGGCGGCGGCTCAGAGCGGGGACAGGCCGGATCTCTGCTCCGTGGGACGCTGGCCGGAGCTCAGCCCGTGGGGGGGTGACCTCCCACCGTCCGGTGCCACGCCGGGCCGGGCCAGGGGCGTCTGGAGGGGTCGGGAAGGGAGACCCCGGCGTGAGCCCAGAGGAGCCCGCCAGGGGGCGCTCTGGGCGGTCCTGGCCGCTGTGGCCGGCGCCGCTCCCCCCTCCCCTGCCTCTCCTACTGGGGGGTCATGCCCAGCGCTGTCAAGGAGCGGCTGCTCCCAGGGGTGACCAGTCCGGACGGAACCCGCTGAGCAAAGACCCTGCCCTGCTCCCCTGCAGACTCCTCTCTCCCTCCCTCTCCTCCTCTCCCTCCCTCCCTCTTTCTCATCCTCCCTCTTCCTCCTCCCTCTCTTGCTCCCTCCCCTTTCTTCCTCTCCTCCTCTCTCTCCCTCTCTCTCCCCTCCCTCTCCGTTTCTCCCTCCCTCTCTCTGCCTCTCCCCCCCTCCCCCCATATAGGGAAAGGTCCACGTAGGATCCCCCAGCCCTGTCCTTGTGGCTCACTGTCCCCCCACGTGCTGCCCTCTAGCGGCAGGGCGAGGAGCTGCGTGTGTCGAGGGGGGCGCCAGGCGGTGTGGGTGGGGGGGCGCGTGGTATCCGAGGGTGGGAGTCCAGGCAGCGGCGCGTCCCCAGGGAAGGGCGGAGGGGGACCCCTTCCTTCGCGGCTGCGGAGCCCTCGGGCCCCTGCGGGAGATGGGAGCCAGACCAGCTGGCTACAAGGGGCAGCGGGGTGGGCCCAGGGACGGGGGTCTTCGGGGCCTGGGGCGCGCCTCCCCACCCCCACGGCGCAGTGGGGCCGCCGCCGCCGCAGGAAGTGAAAGGTGCCTGCAGGAAGCGCAGGAGGAACCGAGACTCGGGTCAGCCCCGCCCCACCTGGGCCCTGGGGACCTGCGGGGACCAGCCCCTTCTTGGGGACTGCAGACCCAAAACCCAGAGGGAGGGGGCCGCCTCCTGGCTCTGGATCTGTCTCGGACCCCTCCGGCCACTAGTGAGAAGAGAAATCTGAGACGACCCCTGAGAACCAGTGGGGACCAAGCACATCCCCTAGTGAGGGTTTGTGCTGCTGATGGACCCAAGGGCCCAGCCCTGCTGTCCGGCTGTCTGTCTGGCGTTTCCAGGGGGGGCTGGAGCTTGTCAGGCCACAGCAGGAATCCGGGGGAAACTTCACAAATGTCGTAAACCTTGGTGAAGTGATGACCAGACAGGAGTTAGCCCTGAGCATTGTGGGTATACCCCCCCCACCAAAAATAATAATAATAATAATAATAAGGACCAAAATTCCCCAAACAGGAGGACCAAGATAAGACTCTCTAGGAACAAAACAACCACAAGCGTCATAGACACACACCCCAGCCCCAGCGGGGGGCACCCTGTGGGATACTCCTGAACTCTCCAAAGTGCAAAATACACCTCTGGATTGTTTTAAATAAGACTTTATAAAGCAAACAGAAACACCCAACAACAACAACAACAAAAACAGAGATGGGAGGAGAGGAGGGTTGGATGAAGGCTCAGTGGTAGGGGGTGGAGACCCGAGTTGCTCCCTGGCCCCCAAGTTAATCAAACAATAAAGGTAGAGGAAGGAGGCGCTGGGGTCCCCCGACAGACAGCACAGACCAGGGGCGGCTCTCTCCCTGCCTGGCCGTCTGCAGGAAGGCTTTGGGGGACCAACCCCCATCTTCTTCGTTGCCTTCTCGCCTGGCTCCTTCCTGAGGAACACCCCTTCTGCCATGGGCTGGGGGGCAGTGATGCACGTTAGCTCTCTCTCTGGGGCTCAGTTTCTGCATCTGTAAAATGGGAGTCTCAAAGCTTCTTCCTTCTAGTTATTCTCTGAGGGAGACTGGTCAGAAGATGTTTCCGAAAAGGAAACTGAGACGAGGGTGGGGTGGGGTGGGGAGGGGGGTGGGGAGCTGCCCAGAGGCTGGGGTTCTGTGTGGAGGAGGTGAGGGGGAGCGAACACAGTACGGTTGGAGTTGGCGTGTCACCCAGGTGGGATGTGGGTGGCCAGAAGGAGCCTGGAACAGGGGCGGGGTCCCGGGCCCCCGATTGGCTGGATGATACTGACACCCTCTCTTGCCTCAGTTTACTCATCTGTAAAATAGGGCTGGGTGAGGCCCCGGGGGCAGGTCCCAACCCCAGGAAGGGAGCAGATGGCCAAGACTCTCTGGGCCTGCCCCTCGACCTCCGTTACCAGGCTCCAGGCAGGGACGGGCATGAATGGGGGCGCAGCCACCCTGGAGCTGAGGCGCTGCTGGCCAGGATGGCGGGTCCGTGGGCAGCTCGGGGTGGGCAGCTCGGGGTGGGCAGCTGGAGCGAAAGAACACGGGTTGACGGGCTTGCCAGTCTGACTCCCAGTCTAGTGCTCCTCCCACACACGCTGAGTCGCGCCAGGCTCCCAAGGATGTGTCCAGGGCTGGAGGTGGGTCAGGACAGTCCGGGGGTGCTGCCGTCAGAGGCGAGGCTGGGATGAAGCCAGGGACCCCGGCACCCCACGCCAGGAGGGGTTGGAGGGGCTCCAGGCCAGCAGGAGGCACCTGAGGGGTCCGCAGCCCCCCTGGGGGCAAGCCCATGCTTCTGTAGCATCCCCTAGGGAGTTGCGGGTCCGAGCCTAGGGAACAGGCCCGTCAGAATCGGTAGACACAGGCTCCCTCCTAAATGTACCTCGGACTGCACCCCAGAGCTCCCCTAAAGCCCCGCCGAGGTTCCTGGGTCAGTTTAAAGCGGGCAGTTCCGCCAGCTAACAGGAGAGAGACTATCCAGGCTGCAAACCGGACCCTGCCCGGCGCTCCTTTAGCCCAGTCTGCCCTTACCGGGGTGTCCTCCCTTCTTTGCCCCAGAGGGACCCCAACCTCCCCCTAGCAGAGGGGATCAGCCCCGACCTCCAAGGGCCACCAGAGACGCGCCATCGAGCACGCGCGCATGGCCACACCAGGGCTGAGCCTTGGGGTCTGTGGTTCTTTGGGCTCGACCATGGGGCCCCCAGAGAAGGGACAGGGGGTGTGGGGTGGACAGCCAAGCCTGCCCCCTCCTGTCCCTGCCGCTGCTACTGTTCAGGACCGGCTGTCTTGGTGGTCACCAGCTCGGTGGAGCCCAGCTCCGTGGCCGGCACAGGGACGCTGTGGGCAGGCGGTGTCACAGTGGCAGGGTCTCCTGTGGGTGGTGGCCAGGCGGGCTCTGAGGCCTTCGAGTCCCCGGGGGACAGGACGATGACAATGTCCGGGGTCTCTGGAGTGGGAGTGGGGGACCCAAGGTCAGGATTCAGAGGACCAGCGTCACCACCCTTCCCTACCCCTGTTCTGGAAGCTTCCCTGGGTGGGGAGGAGGTCAGGACAGGAAGTGCAGGGTGGACAGAAGGGAGTGGGTGCCAGGTGGGGCAGCCTGGGGCTGGCCCCCACGCAGGTGAGGCCCGCGCAGGCTGGCCACTGGCCTGGATGGGCCCTGTCCCCCACCCCCGCCACCGCCGGCAACCTCAGGAGTCCCCCTCCCCGCCCCTGGCCCTGGGGGGCGCCCAGACTCGACTCACCCTCTGACTCCTCGTCCAGCGCTGCTGCGGGCGCCGCCGTCCCGCGCCGTCTCCGCAGCCAGGCCACCAGGGCCACCAGCACCAGGGCCAGCGCCAGGCCCAGGCCGGCCGGGGCGCCGAGAAGCAGCGCGGGCAGCCGCAGGGTCGCCACGGGCCCCGGCGACGCGGGCGCGGGGCTGTCCGTGCAGGCTGCGAGCCCGGGGGACAGCGAGGGCGCGCAGGGGGCGTCGGTCGGGGCTGGCCGGGAGGGGAGACGAGGGGGGCGGGGAGTCACGCGATGCTGGGGGCCCCCCCTGCCGCCCCCGGCATCCCCGGGGGGTCCCCCTCCCGGCTTACCCGACCCGGTTTCCCGCGCGCCCAGCCTCCAGCAGGCCACGTAGTCGCGCACCAGCTCGTCGAAGCACGTGGGCTGCACGGACGCGGGGGGCACCGGCCCGGCCCGGCCCCGCGCGCCCCGGGCCCCGCGCCTCATGCCGCGCCGCCAGGTCGGGGTGTCCCGCTGCGCCCCGCGCGGCCCGGGGCGCTGGGAGGGACCACCCCGGCCCCGCCCTCCCGCCCGCAGGGGTGGGACCCCGGGCCGGGCGCTTCCTCTGTTCAGACGCCGGGCACCGGCTGGGGGTGCCAACCCGCATTTGCCTCGCGCCCTGGAAAGCTCCTTCCTCTCGGGGCAGCGCTGAATTCATGGGGGGGGGTCTCGGGGGGCAGCCGAGGATGCCTGGGGGCAGGGCTAGCGGGGGTGGGGGGGGGACTGGCCGGCGTCAGCCAACGTCCCGGGGCCCAAACCAAGGCAGGGCGCACCTGGACCGGAGGCTGCGGTGCTGGGGTCAGGCCCGTGGGTGCAGGTGCCCACTGGGCTCTCAGCCCAGTGACCTCAGAGCTGCCAGTCGGCTGGGACCCTCTGGTTGGCACAGACAGCTGGGTGGGGAGGGAGGGCAGCTCCGTGTCCAGTAGGAGGGAAATGTAGACTTGCAGATGGACACAGACAGGCAGAGGGGACACAAGGACAAACCCACACATGGCCCCCCCCATTGTTGCCTGCCAAGGATGCCAGGGGTTGCGCCAGTGTCCCGCACATACATCACACCCTGACCGTGTCTCACACACACACACACACACACACACACACACACACACACACACCCCACCACCACCACCACCCTGATCCGGGTCAGACAGACAGATATACACCCTGACCCAAGGGCCATACACACAACCACACATACCCCCAATCAGTGTCCCGCACACACAACCACACCCCTGTCAAATGTCAGACACACACATACACCCCTGACCCGAGTCCCAGACACACACACCACACACCCCTGGCCCATGTCTGTCTGTCTGTTTCTCTCTTACACACACCCACCTTACATCTGGCCCATATCTGCCACACAGTGCCCATGGCTGCCATGCCACACCCTCTGCACTGAGCTGGGGTGCGGGAGGGCGGGAGAGGGTCTCCAGAGCTCCAGGGGGACCTTCGAGGCAAGCGAGGGGGAGAGCTGACTCCAACTGCCCCGGGGCCCAGGGCAGGGGGAGCTGCAGCAGGCTGGTGCGGGTGAGTCCAGCCCTCTGTGGCCTCGGGGCGACAGATGGGGCTGGGTGGCCAGCCCGGAGGTGGCCTGGCCCTCCGTCAACCCACCATGCCCCAGAGCAGCCCGGGGCAGGAAGGTATAGGCAGCCGAGGAGGGCCTGGGCACGAGTGGGTGTGGTGACGCAAGGCGTGGGTGCCTGTGTGAGGGTCACCCGGGTGTGCCTGGAGCAGAGCAGCCCCTGAGGGTGGCCGGGTCACTGACGTGAGTCACCTCTGCCGCCTGTCCTGCTGTGGCACCCTGCTCCTTAGCCGGGCGTGTCCACCTGCGGAGTCCAACCTTCTGGGACATCTCCTCGGGCCTGCCCGGGGCAGGATCTCGGCAAGGGGCAGACAGTGGGAAGAGACACTGCAGGACCCCTCCCCCACACACACGCCTTCCTGGGTCCCTGGGACGGGTTGGGGGAGGCCCAGGATCTTGGCTGGGATGAGGAAGCAGTTATTTTCAGAAGTTGAGACAGCACAGCAGGGAAGGCGTTTGTCTGGCAAGTGGGTTTGATCCCTGAGGGCAGACCCAGGAGTGAGCCCTGAGCCTCGCTGGGTGGGCTGGCCCCCAAACAAAACAAAACAAATTTTTTTTTTCGGAGTCGTAAAACCACTCGCCAAGGGGACACAGCGGAAGTACAGTGGCTAGGGCAATGGGTCTGTACAGGCAGAGCTGGGGCCAACCCTGCAGCCCTGAGCACTGATGGCTCACACCTCCCCCCCCAGTTCTGTGTTTTACTTTATTATTATTATTATTTGCTTTTTAGGTCACACCCAGCAATGCACAGGGGTTACTCCTGGCTCTGCGCTCAGGAATTACCCCTGGCGGTGCTCAGGAGACCATATGGGATATATGGGATGCTGGGAATTGAACCCGGGTCGGCCGTGTGCAAGGCAAACGCCCTACCCGCTGTGCTATTGCTCCAGCCCCATTTTACTTTATTTTTAATATGACAGTTTATTGGAAAGTAGAAGAGAAAGAACCCCTCTTTCAGTCTTTCAGCCAGGGAGGACCTTCGTATAGGACTGAGCGTGGCTAACTTTTTTTTTTTCTTTTTGGGTCACACCGGCGATGCACAGGGGTAACTCCTGGCTCATGCACTCAGGAATTACTCCTGGCGGTGCTCAGGGGACCCTATGGGATGCTGGGATCAAACTCGTCTATTGTGTGCAAGGCAAATGCCTTATTTAGGAAAGGAAATGAAAGGAAAGGAGAAAGAAAGAGAAAAAGAAAAGAAAAAAAAGAAGAGAGAGAGAAAAAGAAAGGAATAAATCACCAAATAAAAAAAAGAAAACAAAATCTGTCTCGGGCCCGAGAACGTGGGGGATACTCTCAGGCTTGCTTGCAGGCACTCAGGTGATGTTCCTTGTGTGGAAAGGTTTGACCCCCGGCCTCCTGCATGCAAAACTGGCTTCAGCCCCCCACGGCTGTCCCCACCACTGTTCCTCAACAGAAAGCGGGGGACGAGGGCCTGGGAGTTCCCTGCTGCGTCCCGGTTTCCGCAGGTGCGAGGTCTGGGCTGGATGCCCGGTACAGGGTGCCCCCCAACCCCCCGCAGCCCTGCCAAGGACCCCTCCCCGCCTCGCACCCCGGCCACTGGGCCCCGGAGAGGGGAGGCCGCTGGGAAGCCCTTGGCTGTCTCGCTGCCTTCTGAGTCAGTCGCTTGACACCTCGTTTGCATGGGCCCAGGGTCTCACCCACCAGGCGTGTCCGCTCCCACCTGCTGCGTGGGGGGCAGCTCAGGTGACGGTGGTGACCACACCAGCACGTGTGTGCAAGGCCCGAGGCGACCCCAGCAGGGGCCAGGGGGAGCGACAGGAAGTGATTTACTGGGGGGGCGGGGGGGTGTCTGTCAGGGGGAAGGTTCCCCCAACCCCCTGCCAGGCTGACACAGGCCCCCCACGGAGGCCCCTTCTCTAAGATGGGGAAGTGAGGCGAGGGGTGGGGAGATGACTGGCTCACTGGCAGCGAAGCATGGCCCGGGACAGATGGGGGGTAAGGAGGAGCCATGGGGCCCGCTGGGGGGGGCAGTCCCCAGGGGCAGCCCCTAGGCGTGGGTGTGAAAGTACTCGGCTGCATGTCCTGACAATGTTTTCTCTGTCATTGTGAGTAATACCCGGACTCTCGAGAACTGGAACGGAAAGGAAGACCCCCAAGAAGCGTCGCCCTTGTGGATACAGGGAGGATGAGGAGGATGAGGAGGGGGCGGGAGCCCTGAACCCAGCTAGGCGGGGGGCTGCTGGGTCCAGGTCCGAGCTGCCCCCAATCCCTCCCTTGTCCCCCCACATCTGCCACGTGCCCACCGGCCCCACCACACACGCTCCGGCCCGCCATGGGGGCCCTGGGCCAGGGAGGGGGGCGTGAGGCTCCTCGAGGCCACCAAGCAGACCCCCAGGGGGAGGCGCAGGGCTGGCCAGTCCCCTTCCCAGCCTCCATCCATGCCCAGGCCAGGCGGACCCCAGGACAGCCCTGGTGAGAGTGAAGAGGCAGATAAGGGCTGGGGGACAGTGGTCCCCAAGGCTATCACAGAGGTGGCCACGGCCCCTCACCCCCTCCAGGACACCCCAGTTCTAGCTCCAGCCTCTGGGGGTGGGGTCAGACGCTGCTCCCTGGGAGCCCGTGGCCAGCACAGTAGAACACCCAGGGCCGGGGCTCTGCTGGCCTGGCCGTGCAGGGGTGCTGCCTGGCAGATGAGGGCCTGAGAGCCCTTGGCCAGCCTCCTGGTGGGAGGGGCCCCAAGCCCAAGCCAGACCCTTGCCCAATGTCCCTTCTGGCACACCCGCTGGGGGGTGGCTCGTCGGATGTGACAATGCGTGACTGAGCCACAGGGGCCGGGGAAACCTGTGTGGGGCCACCCCCACGGACCCCTCGGCCTCGGGAACTCAGCTCTGCCCCCCTGAAGCCAACACATGAGACCCCCCCACTAGGACTCGAGGCTTCAACCGGCCCCGCAGTCATCCCAGTGTTCACCTCGCAGACGTGGACTAGAGGAGGGGGGGTCCCCTACGCCCTGGGACACTCCTCAGCGCGAGGAGAGATGGACATGCCCCTTGCGGTGTAGATGGAGCCGGGAGGGCTGCCCGGGTGAGACGTCAGGAGTCGGGCAGAGACAAGCGGCAGGTGTGGATGGAGCAGGACAGGACCCACCAGCCCTCGTGTGGGTCTGGAAGGGGCCCCAACGCTCAGACTCAAACCTTGGTGCTGCGGAGGGGGCAGACACTGGCCAGGGGGGAGGGAGGCCTTGTGGGGACACTTTTCTCTCCGGAAATTGGCCCCAGGAGGGGGGGTTTTTATAGGGGACATTAGTCCTGCAGAGGGGGGCACTGGCCCTGTGGGGACAACAGTCCCGAGGGGACACTGCTTCTCCGGGGGACACTGGCCCCGGGGGGAGTTTCTATGGGGACATTAGTCTCCTGGGGGGGGGACTGGCCTCGTAGGGTGAGGGGGCAGCAGGAACTTTAAAGGCGTCTGAAATGACGCCACCAAGGGCCCGCGGTTCAGTGGCTAACAAGAACAGAGTTGCAGCTTTCTGGCTTCTGCTTCAGCCAGCCCCAACTGGGGGGGAACCCTGAGCCCCCCTGGGAGGTGACAGCCTGAGCTCTGCCCCCCAGCATGGCCTCGCTCCTCGCAGCCTGCTCAGCCCCAGCCTGCTTGGCCGTGACACCCCTGGGACAGTGGGGGTCCCCAGCCACACTCCCCAGGGGCTCAGGGGAACAGCCTCGGGGGACCGCAGAGCTGACATCTGGAGGGGTTCCAGATCCTTGGTCGGGAACACGACGTCCCTTCTCTTGTTAAATGGCACCAGGAGGCAGAGAAAGGTGCCCATGGGGTGGGGGAGAGCAATGAGCCCACACTGGTCCGGGGGGGGGCACTGACATCCCCTCCCCGAGACCCCCGGAGGCCTTCCTCCCTCCCTCCCCTGCCCTTCATCCCCACAGCTGACCCCGCGGGATGGATGTTGCTCTCCAGGAAACAGGCTGGGGTCCCCAGGGCCACCCCCAGCTCAGGCTCAGCCAGGGGGTCCCCACCCTTCCACCCATCGGGGGAACGGGAACCCGGTTGGAGGGCGGGCGCTGGGGCAGCTGCCAGCTGGCTGTGGGCGCCCCCCGATGCCAAGACTCCAGTCCGGGCCAGGCCAGCAGGGAGCAGGTCCATGCCAAAGGCCCCATGAAGCAGGTGGCTGCCAACCTCTGGGGCAGAGGGCACAGGGGCCCTCCTGAGCCAGCCCTGAGGTCCCAGGAGGGAGGTGTGGCAAGGGTCTGAGGACTCCATGGGGCACCCACGAGGCTCTGGAAGGGTCTGAGGGGAGGCAAGAGGCCAGGCCCAGAGCCGGTGAGGGTGTCTGCCACCGCCCACCCCCAGCTGGGCTGCGCCAGGTGGTCTTGATCCGGATCCGGCTTCTCATACACCTGCCGGGAGCTGGCGGACAGCCCAGCTCGCTCTACCGGGAAGAACCGAGCAGAGACACAGTAAGATGGGGGGCCGGGGGCCACTCAAGGACACCCCGCTCACTTCACTGGATCGTCCAGAGGCGGCCATGCCAAGGGGAGCCCCTCCCTGCCCCCTGCACCCGCAGTCCTGAGTCAGTCCCTCTCGGCAAACCCCAGCGGCAGGTGAGAACTGGGACTCCCCGACTTTTAGGTCCGAGGGAAAGGACCGGTTTGCCAGATGGAGAAACGAGGCCGTGGGGGGGTGGGGGCTGAGACCCCCCTCAGGGGCGGCTGCCGGGCACCTCACAGATCGTCCAGGGCGGGGCTCTCAGGCTGCCGCAGCAGGGCCAGCAGGTCCAGCGCCGACATGCCGGGCACGTGGCCGGCACAGATGAGCAGTAGGCGGAGCAGACGCTGGGCCAGTGCATCTCGGAGGGCTTCCGTCTGTGGAGGAAGAACGGAGGGTTGTGGGGGGCCCTGCACCAGGCAGACACGGTCCCTCGGGTTCCTGTCCCAGTAGCCGAGACTGGGAGATTGCGGGTGGCGGGGGCAAAGGCCATAGAACAGCCACCAAGGTCCCAGGGCACAGCTTGGTGGCAAAGCGTCCCCCGCGTCTGCAGCTGTGAGGCTCTGGGCTTGACCCCTGGCACCACCCACATGTGCTGAGCTCGTCCCAGGGTCTGCTCATGGGGACCCCCTGCCTGCACCCCAAACCAGCGCAAGCCACATCTTGGCTCCAGCTGTGGAGCAGCAGAGGAAAAGCGTCCCTCGGGCGGGGATGGCCCACGGGTGCTGGGATCGGGCCCGGCTCACGGCAGGGGGCAGTGCCCCCATCGCCCAGGCTCTGCCCCTCACTGTCCCCGGGGCTGGGCCTGGCCTCCCTGGTCACCCCATCTCCAGCTCAGCACTCAGCAGAGTCAGGGCGAGTCTCACTCACGGCCACGTTTCTTCTTCAGGAACAGCCCAACTCCTGCCACAGAGGCTTCAGCCGCAAAGGCAGCCCCAGTGACGCCCACTGCCCGCTGCCCGGTGCCCTCCCCAGCCACCACCCCAGGTTCTCACAGGACCACCTGGGGTAGGCCCGGGCCAGAGGCCTGCACCCAGGAGCTGGCGTGGTCCGCCACCTCATGGCCACGTGAGGAACTGCACCAGCCACCACAAAATAAAATACATGTACTCACAGACACATATTTACACATATAAACACAAAAAGACACACATGCACACACATACACATATATTTACACATAAACACACACAAACATGCACGTAAATACTTAAACACACACAAAAGCACACGTACATGCACACCCATACACTCAGACACACACACATACATATACACATAAACATACACAAACACACACACACATACACATATATTTACACATAAACAGACACACGCATACAAATACATATACACAAACACACACACATACACATAACCACACACATATACACATAAACACACTCACAAACACACACTTACATGCACATACAAATACACACAAACGCATGCACCCACGTGTACACATACATATATACACATTAAACACATATATACACATACATATACACACGCAGACACGAACACACACACACACCCTGCTCACTGGATGGCCGGTGACTCTAGGCATCAGGTCTGGGGGGGGCCAGCCCAGGGACAGCACGTTAGACCCCAAGTGTGAAGTCAGGGCGGTCCTGGTGGCTGGGTGTGAGAATGCCTGGGGCCCGGAAAGGGAAGGGAAAGCCTCCCTGGCCGGGGTGTGACTTAGCGTCCCACAGCTGCAGGACACCCCAGAGGTGGCGCTGCTCAGGGTGCAGCCCAGCAGGCCAGGGGCACGGAGACGCCCTGGCGAGTGGCAGACCAGGGGCCGCCTCGCCTCATCCCTATCCCTCAGCGACACACACCCAAGGACCTACGAGGAAAAGACGCAGGGGTGGGCAGAAGGAATGTGAAGACCCCCTGTGCCCCTCAGGAAAAAAAAGGCAGAGTGGCCAGCGCCGGCGCCGGACCTGGGCAAAGGGATCCAGATTCTGCCTCCCCAACCCCCTCCCCGCCGCCGTGCACGGCACCCGCCTCACCTCCATGTCACAGAAAAGCAGGGGGCTCCGGTAGGTGCAAGCCAGCCTCTCCACCGTGCTCCGGTGCGTGCTGCAGCGGTCCTCTCGGCTGGCTGCAAAGGGGCGTGCCAGTGTCCACCACTGCACTGGCCATACCCCAGGGACCATCCCTGGGGCTGTGTCTTTTTTTTTCCTTTTTGGTTTTTGGGTCACACCTGGTGATGCTCAGGGGTCGCTCCTGGCTCTGTGCTCAGGAGTTATCCTGGCGGTGCTCAGGGGACCATAAGGGACGCAGGGGATTGAATCTCGGTCAGCCCCAGGCAAGGCAAACGCCCTCCCTGCTGGACTAGAGCTCTGGCCCCTGGGGACTTGTCTTCTTGTCAGTGGGGCGACAATCCCTTCATCCCGCTTTTCAGGGTGGGGCGTGGGAGGGTGACACAGAATAGGGACCCTCATGGAGAAGAGAAGGGGGGCCCAGACATGCCCCAGTCCCAGGGGCTCGCCAGGCAGGTGAAGGAAAGGAAAAGGCCTTGGGGGAGCTGAGCCCAGGCCCATCCGGGCTCCGGACTCAGCAGGACGCTTGTCACAGGCCCTGGGCAGGTCACTAGGCGATGATCAGCTCGAGTGTAAAACAGGTAACACCACCGGCCTCAGAGGCTTGACCCAGTGAAGGCTGAGGCCAGGGAAACTCAGAGAGCTGCAGCGCAGACTCTGCACACAAACCCGATTCCACCCCAAGGTAGCTCCTGAGCACTGCAGGATTTGCTCCTCCCCCCACCCAAAAAAGGACGGAAACAAAGCGCTCAGGGCACTGTCCAGTTTGAGGGGAGATGGACAGGGTCAGGCACTGGCCGCGCTTGACGGAGCCTCAGCCTATGAGACCCGGGACTGGGCGCCACACTTTTTGAGGGGCCGGAAGCCCCCCAAATGCAAGGCGCCTTTCTCGGGGTCCACACCAGACTCCGAGGCTGCCAGGGGACCACCAGGCAGGTCTCAACAATGATCTCAGGAGAGCGGTCTCTTCAGATTTCTTCCGGAAGGAGCAATCCCAGTGCCCCGGGCCCGCGGGCGGAGGGCACTTACCGCCGGTGACCAGGAAGAGAACCTTCCCCAGGAAGAAGGTGGCGTCTACGTGCTGCAGGGAACGCTCTACTCTGTGCAGGCTGGCAGCCGGCCGAGAAGAGAAGCCAGAGTGTGAGCGGATGCATGGACAGCAGCGGCCCCTCCTCACACCAGATCAGGGCACAGGAAACTGCCCGGGAGTCTTTTGTGTTTGTTGTTGTCGTTGTTGTTGCTGTTTTGCGTCACATCTGCAGTGCTCGGGGCTTATTCCCAGCCCTGCGCTCAGGGGATCGTCTGGGGTGCCAGGGACTGAACCCGGGTAGGTTGGTAGCGTGCAAAGCAAATGCCGTACCCACTATACTATCGCTCTGGCCCCAATTGAAGCCTTCTTTTCCTAGACGGGCACCAGAAGCAGCTAGGCCCTCCCGCAAGAGGGCAGGAACCCAGACCAAGCCTCAGAGGACAGCACGAAGCCCCTCAGCGACACTCCTGCAGCCTCCTTGCAGCTCCCCCACCTGCCCTGGGAGAGGTCACAGCCCAGCCCACCCGAGCCAGGCTCCCCGGAGCCCCACAGCTGCCCAGCCCCCTGCTCTCACCTGAACTTGCTGTGAAGGTTGATCAAAAACACGATCTGGTCAATCCGAGGCCGGTTCACATCCGAGGGCAATGGGAGAGAGTTTGCCAAGTGGCTGAAAGGGCAGAAAAACTGCAGGAATAAAGACAACGTGCGCCCACCCCTGGGAGCACCTCACACAGGGCAGAGGCCAGTGGTCGGCTGATGGGGTGCAAGAATTGCAGGGCGCCCCTATTCTCCAAGTACTCCCGACTCTTTCCTCCGGGCAGCAGGGAACTGGGGATCCGGATGTCCCAGGGCTGGCCAATGAGAGGGACTGGGTGGTGGATGGGGTCAGCCTCACACCTGCTGGGCATGAGCTCTTCCCCTCGAGCTCATCTCCCCCGTCCATGTGGGGGCTATTATAAAGCCCTCTCTCGGGGCTGGAGCGATAGCACAGGAGGGAGGGCGTTTGCCTTGCACGTGGCCAACCTGGGTTCGATTCCCAGCATCCCATAGGGTCCCCTAAGCACCGCCAGGAGTAATTCCTGAGCCAGCAGAGCCAGGAGGAACCCCTGAGCATCGCCGGGTGTGACCCAAAAAGCAATAAATAAATAATTAAAAAAATAATAAAAAGCCCACTCTCAGAGCTTCACCAATGATCAGAAGTCAGAGGACTGGTCCTGAGGCGGTTGATTCTGGGATCCTTGGAGGTGGCAGGGCAGGGATGAGCCAAGAGCCCAGTGAACATGAGAATTCCTCCTCGAGCCAAGCACTAGGGGGATGACGACCGCGGCGGAGAGGGATGGGGGGGGAGGTGTGACACCAAGGATGGGGCGCTGGCCAGTGAGAATGCAAAGAGGGTCTGAGCTGAGCCCCAAGAGCTGCGGGGTTTCGGGGGATGATTCCGAGGGACAGGACCACGTCGGCCACTGAGGAGTGAGCGATGAGGAGCCCGCGTCCCCGCCACTCACATCTTCAGCTCGGAGGCGCAGACCTGCCGGAGCATCGCGTCGGCCAGCTGCTGTAGAAGCGCATCCTCGGTGCTCACCAGCTGCTCGGACAGAAAGCGGCCGGCTGGGGACCCCGGCGGACCCCCCGCCAGGCACGGGCCACGCGCTCCAGGCTCGGGTCCCCGTTCGCACGAGACCTCCTCCCCGCCCCCAACCCCTCTCCTGGGCAGCCTGCGCTTTCTGGGCTGCGGGGGTCCCTGCAGCCGAGGCCCCCGAAACCCATCAGAGCGTCGAACTCAGCCGGCCCGCGCGCCTCTTCGGGCCCAGCCAATCAGGAAGAGCCCGTCGCGCAGCTATTGGTGGCGGCGTCCGTCCGTCTCGCAGGGCGGCTGCGCCGATTGGCTCAGAGCGCGGCCCTCCCGCCCACCCACAACCCACCCTGCCGGAAGAGCGAGCCCCGGAGCCCCTCGGAGAGGGCGGCGGCCGGCGGCGGGGCCGCAGGAGCGGTCAGGCGGCCGCGCAAACGGGGTGCTGCCCCTACCAAGATGGTGGCCGTGTTCAGGGTGGGCAGCTTGTCCAGCGGCCGCAGCACCGACATCGCAGTCGCGGGTCAGACCGTTTCTTCGGGGGTGCGCGCCGGACTTTCAAAAGCCCCTGAGCCCCGCCCCGAAGCGCGGCGCCGAAGCGCACGTGACTCTGGGGGCGGGGCCTATTGGGGGCGGGGCGGGGCCGTTAAAGGAGCCTCCGCTCCTTTTTCAGAAGGGGGCGTGGCTGCGCGGGTCTTAGGTGCTCAGTGGGACCAGCCTTTTAGGGCACAGCTTGGGAGAGAGAGAGAAGGCATCAGGGGATTCAGTGTGTATTTTCATTGGTTTATGCTCACTCGCTCTCCTGTGGCTTCCTCCTTCCAAACCTTACCTCCCACTTCTCCACCTTGGTTAATTGGGTGGGGACAAAGGCTTGTGGTGATGGAGATTCCTATAAAGCCCTGGGAGCAGGCAGGGGAGATGGCGCTGAGGATGGAGCACTTGCTTTGCACGTGGGAGCACGGAGATTGAGCCCTGAGCACCACATCATGGGGCCTCCCCTCTTAGAAAGAAAAGCTCAGGTTTTCTTTTTTCTTTCTTTCTTTCTTTCTTTTATTTATTTATTGCTTTTTCGGGTCACACCCGGCGATGCTCAGGGGTTCCTCCTGGCTCTGCACTCAGAAATTACTCCTGGCGGTGCTCGGGGACCATATATGAGTCACTGGGAATATCGAACCCGGGTCAGCCACGTGCAAGGCAAACGCCCTATTCGCTGTGTTACCTGAGCCCCAAGCTCAGGTTTTCTTCTTTATATCCCACACCCAATCTCAAAGCAAGTCTGTGGGTTCTGTAGTTTCACTAAGGTGGTCCAAGGAGCAACAGGGCTTTCTTGACTGTCGGGAAAACAAAACAACCCAGGAACAGTCCCAGACAGTCGCCAAACAGACAGAAACAGTAAGCTCATTCGTTTTGGGGGCGGAATCTCAGATGTTGTGCAGTTTTGGACAAAATGGGAAGACGAGACTGTAGAGAACATAGAAGCTGAAAGGGGAGCTGGGCTGTTGGGGGGCTCCCCTTCATATGGGGCGGCTAAGGAAGGGCCCACTGACAAGGTCCCTGTTAGGGTCAGAGGTTGATAATCTCCCTTCTCGGAACCACACAAAGAGTCCAGCCAGTAATGCAAAACACAAGCAGAGTTTATTCAAGCCAGCTAGCTGAGGGTCAAGCTCTCAGGCACGCAGGTCAGAGCAAGACCCCGAGCAAGGGAAATGCTTCAATTTTTATAGTCAGTGTGTGCGGGCTGGAGCGATAGCACAGCAGTAGGGCGTTTGCCTTGCACGCAGCCAGCCCGGCTGAGCTGGGTTCGATTCCTCCGCCCCTCTTGGAGAGCCTGACAAGCTACCTAGAGTATCTCGCCCGCACAGCAAAGCCTGGCAAGCTCCTCGTGACGTATTTGATATGTCAAACACAGCAACAACAAGTCTCAAAATGGAGATGTTACTGGGTCCGCTCGAGCAAATCGATGAACAACGGGAGGACAGTGTGCGTCATAGCCCATGCTTACAGTTTCAGAGGGAGGTATAAGTAAAAATACAAGTTTCAACCTAATTTCAAGCAGCACAATGAGCCATTACAGACAGGTCATCTTATCCTGGTAATTTCCCTGCGGTTGTGCCCTCCTCCCTTGCTTGGTTTCTGGGAACCAGGGCCGAGCTATCAGCCCGAGGGGAAGAAGCAGAATTCTGAGAACCAAGGCTGAGTTGTCAGCCCAGATGTCCTCCTTTTGGGGATGGCTGGGGTGGGGGGGGGGAAGCACAACTCCGAGAAAGCCAAACTGTTGAAAACCACAGTCCATCCAGAAAAAACAA